>VZTO01007309.1:152531-188078 GCA_013400615.1 Syrrhaptes paradoxus | reverse complement strand
TATATATATATATATACTTGAAACTGCAGGGAGTAATTAATTTATTTACTTAATTTCTTTACTAAAATGTCGGATAGTGCCATTTGCCTGTTTTCAAGCATGTGTGAGCTTTCTGAATGCAGTCACCTTTGTGGTGGACTGTGAAAGTTGCTTATTAGAATGGGATTCAATTTGCTGTTTTTTTAGATTGCCAATTTCCTTAAAATTGGTCCATTTTACATATAAAAACATAATGAATGATGCAGCATTTGTTTTTATCATGTAACTGGTGTTTGTGTTGAATCAGATTTACTCAGGTAAAATAGTATGAATTTAACCTTTCTTTTCTCCATGAGCACAATGTACATGCAAAGGCACATAATAGTCACCCTAGATAAAAAGTTGAGATATGCTTTTTTTTTTTTTAACACAAAGCTGGAATGTGCACAAATTGTGTAAGAGAGCAAGTGGATTTTGTTGGATTTGTAATTAGATATTAAGAAGTAAGCTTCTTTCAGCTTTTTGTGTGGTGTTCCCTTGTTTGATTCCAGGTAGCCTTGAGGAAATCTACAATATATTCTAAGCTGGGAAGCTTATTACTTGGTTTACTGTCTAAAACTGATGACAAAATTTATTTTTGTGTTAATCTCAGGGAATACTAGTGTGATACTTGATAACCTTGATTCACTTCCGTTCACTTTCTTGGTTTATATTAGTGGAGATAATGAGTTAAAATGTTGCTTATACATAATAGAAAACAAGTTCTGTATTATGTATTGAATATTTATTTTGAAAACCTGAATATTAACGAGAAAGTAAATTAACAACTTGAAAAAAAATTCGTAACTGTTACCATAAAATATCAGTAACTGTTAACAAAAATATCAGTATTATTTTCTGTTTCGCAGAGGTGAAAATATAATGTTTATCACCTTTACTGTAAGTTTGAAAAAATGAGTTTCTGCTCTCTTCTTTTAGAAGATTTATTAGTAGCGCAATATTAGAAGGTATTTAAGATGCGGACAACAATTTCATTCTGGTGTGGTTTCTCTTGTTGTCTTTCATCTGTATTTTATTCCTGCCTCCAGCCCCAAATCAAAGTGGGCAGCTACATACAGAATATAGTTCTGGAGAATTCCCTGCTAAGAAATAATTTGAAAAAGTATCTTCTTTTCAGTATGTAAAAATACTGTTTGACATTTTATTTTTTCTTAAAGGAGGAGGAGTTTTGTTTTTTTCTTTTAATCCAGTTGATTTGTAAACCACTGAGCCAAAGATTAAATTCTATTTTAGTTTCAAATATTTACACTTATGAGTAGTAAAGTAATAGCTGATTGGCCATGATCTACTTCAAATGGACTGTAACATTTGAATTCACATCAAGATCTTGATACTCCAAGGAGTTTAGGGTAGAATTGATAACTGGGAGAGACAAGAAAACAAAGAGGAGCACAATTTAGGCCAGCTTGTGAGGCAGCAGCCCAAGGCACTCCCAGTGGTTCCTCCCTGTACTCTGGTGACAGCTTGTTCCCTTCACTTCAGCAATGTGGTTCAGCCTGGGCTCATGACCAGTTCTGGGTGGAGAGGCAGGAACTCTTAAGAGTAACTCTGCTGCCATAGGAGTATGCTTTGATTTAAAAAAAATAAAAAAATAAAAAAATTGTATGCATCAGGAAAGATGAAACCCTAAAGGTCCTGTTTGATTTTGATAGAAGAATAGGAAATCAGGATTTCTCAAGCCCAGGAGACAAAAACTGGGACACTTAACGAGTGTTGGGGAAGGAATTGCCATCATCTGTGGATTGAGTTGTCTCCCTGGAGGAAGGTATAGTTGTGGAGTACCTGAACACTTCTGTAGTAGGCAAGATTCCTTTAGCTGAGTGCACCAGTCAGGTTCAGAGTTTGTTGTAGGTACAATTTGTGAAAAACAAAAAGGAAGAAAAAGATTGTGGAAAAATTAATTTCCTGATCTGTGTGAAAGGCTTAAAAATAAATTGTTCCCCAGGAGTTCAGAATATGTTTCACCAGACATTTGAGAATTTAATGGACTTTCATTTCAACAGAGAATTTTCATCTGGGGAAGGTGATGCTGGCATCTAAGGTAGAAAAATTTGCACAGCTGAAAGCCTCCATAAAGGTTAATGTTAAAGGACTTTATTTTATCTAGTGAGAAGTCTTTGGCAGGCTGACAGATCTTTACAAAATTTCTTTTTCAGTATCTTCACCGACAATTTGGGATCTGGAATTTGCAAAGGAGATTGCAGCAATGACTGCACAGCCTCCCCGAAATGGTTTTGAGGAGATGATCCAGTGGACAAAAGAAGGAATACTGTGGGAGTTCCCAATTGACAATGAAGCTGGTATGTGCACTGTTAACTTTTATTATCTCTCTGTATTTATCTTTTTTGAGAATTAGAGCATGTTATGACCTTTGACTGTTTTAACATAGTGTTTCAGTTATGAGTCATGCATTTGATAGCAAACAAATAGAACTTTCCAACTGTCCCAAATCAGAGATGCTTCAGATGAACTCATTCTGGCACTCTTCAGGTGAAGTCTTGCAGGTGGTTTGGCTGATCTGAGGACTGGCTCCTTCCCTCCCTCTCTTTCTCACTCAGCCCTGATGCTTTCAACACCAAAAGGCCGTTCAAGACTATTACATAATACCTTTTACTATGCAACTTCTTTAAAGAAGCTTCTAGCTTCTAGGACAGGGAATCTTAAAACTGCTATGTGTGTTTTATAATGCTGATTCTGTTCTTTGGTGTGGCTCTCAGACCAAGTGGCTAGCTGGATCCTAATCTGGCTGTCTGCCAGTTCCATATCTGTACTGGCCGAGTATTAAACCGTTGCTTGCTTGCTTTGTTCTGTCTGTTTCGTAAGAAAAAACAGTTGCAATATTCACTCACTCCGGGCATCTATCTTAACTAGACATCTTTGTGTACTGTATTTACTTTTATTAGCATTAAAAAAAAAAAGAAGCTTTGTGTGAAGTTAAGCCAGCAACAGGGAGAGAGAGAATGTTAAGGAAGGGGAGAAGAACTACATAAAGCAAGCATGCACTTTAGGGAGAGTTTGGCTCTGGGTTTTTTTTATTTTTTTAGAGACTTTAGAGACATCAGACAGAACTACTTCAGAATGATTCAGTCACTGAAAGCTGAACAGGTTAGTATCTGAAGCTGGGAGTCTTTGAAAATCTATCCTGTACTGAGTTGCAAATTAGATAATGTGGTTCATTGTTTCTTAATGTTTATTCTCATCCTATTTTGGCAGTTTCTTCACAAAATTTAATCACTGCTCCCAGAATTGATTTGTTCCATCATGTAGAAATCTGAGTATATTCTAGTCATGTTTTTACAGGCTTAAAACCACTGCAACCAATGGGTTTTCTGTTGTTGTAATGTGGCTGGAACCCTGCTGTCTGGGGCTGTAAGTGGACCAGGCGTCTTTGGCGGCCAATGGTTTTTCTGTTGCAGCAATGCGGCCGGAACTGTGCTGTCTGGGATGGGGTGGCGAATGGACAAAGAGTCTTTACATGTACTTAAACAAGAATCTTTATTGATTTGTCCACAAAGACTAGTCATGTGGAAAATTCCAGTGGAGCCTTCCAAAATCTATCACCTCTCATGCTGGAATATCAAGTCAGTAAATTCTGTCCTGTCAAACTGCCAGCTGCAGGCTGTTAATCAGATCAGGTATGTCAAAGCACAGTTAAAAGCTCAAGAACCTCACCCCAATTATATCAACATACTGTAATTTCAGTGGCTCTGCACAAGAAAGATGCCCCTTCCTCCTGTATAGACAAGGACATCTTTCACTAGATCAGGATACTTGGTCGTCTTTATAGACATCAGCAACACTCCCTATAAGGATGGACATCTGCATTTGAGATGTCATCTTTAAGGCAAGGTTGGTTATGTCTTGGAAGGGTTAGTGTTTAGCTGGAGAAGTTCCCAGACTTTCTGTTTTGTAGTATGTAGGGGATTGGAAATAGGATATTGAGAGTGGGTGACTTCTTGCTTTGAGGCTGATAAAGAAAATCTTCTGCTTTAGACTCCCACCATGCATGTTCTTTCAAATGAGGTTTCTGAAGATAGTGTAGGAGAGGCTGAGGGGACAGGCTTCTTCTTCCCATGCAGCAGGAGTTATGGCTCACTGGGGGTGGGGGAAGTAATGTGGGCATATCTCATCTAATCAGTTCCCACCAGAGGTCTCAGCCTCTGATACTTTGGGCAATTGTGGTCTCTTTTTGTGATGCACACCTCACTCTTTTGAGGACTGGTATATGCAGTCTAACTGAAATGTTTAGACTTAACATCCAAACCATGTATCATCTGTTGAACAAATAGATGATGTGATATTTCCTTCTGACCTGCATTTTTGTGATACTATAAATGGTTTAATTTCTTTTGGGTTAGAGATGAAAATCAGTGAAATTATCAGGAGAGGTTATGTCTAATTAATAACCTGTATCTATCTGTGAAAGAAGAACATCCAGAAGGCCAAATTTTACTGTTGGCATTATTCATATTCTTTTAGTTGTGGGTTTGTTGGTTTAGTTCTCTTGGATTTTTGTGACCGGCAGAAGTATGGAACTCTGGAAAGGATGTTAGCTTGTGAAAGTAACCGGTAGTGTCCAGGTGCAGTGGGGTTCTGCCTTCCCTTGGTGGGAGAAATTCAGTGTGGGTGGCATGGTAAAAGATCATCTTTGTGCTTCTGTAAGTGGACATAGGTTTCCAAGCACAGCAGAAATATACATTCTGAAGCTGACATGAGCCTTTTTTTTTTTCCTTTTAACATAAAGGAAAAAGAAGAGAGTTTCTGAAGAAGGAAACGTGCTTTCTTTTTCAAGGACAAGGGAGATAAATGTGGCTGGTATTGATAGACGCTCAGATATTTCTGGAAGAAATCTGTGGGGAAAAATAGAGATATTTCCCATCTCCTTCAGATATTGCAGTACCTAAAGTTTAAAACAGGAAAGAAATAATGTGAACTTAATGAATGCAAGCTGAGAGATTTATCCATCCCAGAGATGTGCGTTATTTCTTCTGAAACTATAGAAGATCTAAGATGGGAGGAAGCCTAGGACTGACATGGCTTAATTACCTCAATTTTAATACTCCTGATTTAGTGGTGTCAAATAATATATTGTATCCTAGCTAGTATAGGAAAACATGCACACTTAATGTCTGTGGTGTAGACTTTCCATATTTGTTGTCTGGAAATGTTCATATGCAATATTTTTCTCTAATAACAGATTTTTCCTTTAGGGTGCAAATGTCATTTATGAATCTATAGCAAATTGGCATAAAATAAAAAATTTCATAGATCCCTAACTGAAGAAAGATCTTTCAATTGGAAATCTGTTTGCATTGGTTTTTTACCTCTGAATTGGAAACTGCGAAAGCAGCCTCTTTTTCTCTGTGTAGGGATTTGTGTTCTGAGTCATTGTCTTGTGGATGCCAGCATTGTAGTATGACCAACGGCAAAGGGAAGTCCACAGGACAGACAACAAAAATTTACCATAAAATCTGAGCTATGGTTTATTAGAGGTCTACAGTAATCCTTTGTCTGGTGTTCCTGTGTATCTTTTGAATGCGTAAATTTGAATTGCACTGGATACAGCTTAAAAGCAGCCGTTGGTGAGCACAACATCACTTTTACATCAACATACACTCACAGATTCAGAAAGTGTTAAAAAAACTATTTCCTATGCCCAATAGGTAGCAAAAGGATGTTAAAACCATGACTTGCAATGAATGTGTTAGCTGTTCAGTATTAGATACTTTGTGAGGTTGCCTTATATGTTCAAGACTAGCTTGTGTTCTTTAATCCTCTGCAGAATTTAGGCAATCAGTGTTTTCTTAAAGAATTTCCTAAGAAAGTGTCCACAATTGAAAAGGTGGTACTCATGATGAATTGAAACTTTCATGTATTAAACAAAGTTTTTTAGCAAGAAGATTGTTTTATTTTTTTAATTACACCTCCTGTTCCTTTCCCTGCATCAAATTTTCAGCTTATTGGCCAGAAACCTGATTTAAATATTGGATATTCTTATAAATGAGGGCACAAAATGAAAGTAATATCATATACAGGAGTATGATACATGCTGACATTTTTTGTGTGGAGGGAGAAATTAATGTCTTGAAATTCTGCAGTTTCTTCAACTTCTGTGTGGTTGGCTTAACTGTGCAAGAGAATTAAAAGGCACAGAAACATTTTACTTATTTAAGATTATTTGCAAACTGTATCCTTTTTTACTTTGTTAAATATGCTGTTATGATAATCACTTTGTAATTTTTTTTCCCTTTTGTTAGGGATGGAGGATGATGCTGAATTTCATGAACATATCTTTCTGGAGAAACACCTTGAAGTCTTTCCCAAGCAAGGACCTATCCGCCACTTCATGGAACTAGTCATCTGCGGGCTTTCAAAAAACCCATACCTCACTGTTAAACAGAAGATTGAACATATTGAGTGGTTTCACAAGTATTTTGAGGAAAAAAAGGAACTTCTTCAAGAGATGTGAGGTTGGGGAAAGTGTTTAACCTTGAAATGAAGAATCATTACGCCAAAATTGATTATTTCTTATAATGGAAATACTGTCAGTGCATAGTAATCATGTGACCTGAAAGTTATGTTTTAAATAATAAACTGAAAGGTCATGCTTTCATGTGTGTATGTCCATGTTGATATTTTTTGACAACAAAAGATGGAACTGAGACATACAGCTCTTGTAGAATGTTAATTTAAAATTTAGTTTATTGAAATTGTTCTTTTTACTTTGAAACTACTCTTTTGACCTTACAAAATATTAGGTCTAATTCTGCTTCCTACACCCTTCACACTTGCTGTACATCTTGACAGGTTTGATCATACTTCCCATTCTGGAAAACTTGGAATGCTTTCATTCTTAAAAATTCCTGATACAGCTCTAATTTAGAAAAGCTTTTACTGAGATAGTAACAGTTCATTTTGCTAATTCATTAAATACATTGTTACTTGGATGATATTAATCCCTTCTGTCCTCCTTTCACTAATTATCTTTGGTTAATTTAAAAATATTTGGTAATGACTAAGACATTTGAATTGGATGCTGTTATTTCATCTGCTCAATGAAAGGCTATTGTATTCCTGAGATGTGTGCGCAGAGTAGCACTGATGCGTTATATAAAATAATACAAGAAGTCTCTCCTACTGTCCATACATCCATTCTGAAGCTTTTGACCAACTTCCCATCAGTATTTCTTGCTTAAAAATGGGTCTGGTTGTCAAGTAATTCATAAAGTTCTGTTTCATTAGAGCCAGCAGTTTTATGATTACTACAATGTTTGGAGCTGAGGCCTTGTCTCCTGCACCTGCAGGTCTAGAAAGAGGACTTGACAGTGCTGGTAAGGAAAGCTGTCGCCCACAGATTGCTCTCACGTGATGCCACTGCTGTTTTCTGTCTCGTCCTCTGGTGTTGGTGAAGTAACTTCAAATTTTCTAGATGACCCTTATTCTGATTAGATGTGTATGGTCCTTTGTATCTATTAAGCAATTGCAATATATTTTACTTCAGTTGTCTTTTGTTCAATTTTCATCTAGAACTACTCACTCACATTCAGAATCCTGGATTATGTCTTGCTGCTTAACTTTCCAGAGCATTTTCAGTCTTGCATATTGTGTTTGTTCTTATCTTCTCACATTCACTTCAACCACTTTAGCAGCTATTGGCCTTATAAATGTGCTCCTATCTGTTTCTCACATTTTCTCGTAACTCATGGGGGAAGGAGGATGTTATGGAATGAAGGTAAAACACTGCTTATGCAAACTGATTTTTAATCAGAATGACAAGAAAGTAAATGAAAAATAATGTGTGGGCCTTTTTCTGTGGGTTAGAATACTGTTGCTTTGTTCCGCTCATCTGCAGGACGTGAGTTTGCCTGTCTGGCAAAGGGCAAGACTTCAGGCTATGGAAGGGAAAAGCAGCCTTTTGACTTTATAGTTGTAAGAACTGCAACGTTCAAATTCTGCAGAAGTTTTCAGAGACTTCCTGGCCTTGGAATGGAGAGTGAGAATTATATCAATGTATCTCTGTTTACTCCCAGGATAGTTTTAATTTGTGATTCAATGCCCTGGTGCATTTTGCTTCAGAAATACTATTCTTCCTGAATTTCTGCTGAACTATGCTGCATAGCCTACATACTGCTGTATCTCAAGCCTTTTCTAAAACAAGGTGCAGTGACTTTGAGTTCACTGCGGGCTTTTAGAAATAGCTCCTCTGTGTATTGGCATCTAGCCAAAAAAAAAAAACAAACAAAAAAACAAACCAGGACACTTACAAACTCAGCTCTTACAGGAAGAGGTTCGGAAGCTTTTGCTGTGTGTGGAAGTACTGAATTTGACAGCACTGGGAACGAGATGAATGTTAGTTTAAAGATTCATTAAGAGGTCAGTACTTCAACAAGCTCTTAACAAGAGTTCTTGGTGCTTAGGATCTTTGGAAGCTGTAGTAATTCCTACTTTGGTGCTTAAATATAGATTTGAGAGTTAATACTAGGAAACAGGATTGGAATAGTCACACCTGACCCTGCATATGGACAGATGCGTGCTGGGACTGCTCAAGGCATATTGAGAGAGTCCAAGTGGCAGGGCTTTTATGTGTGGGTTTTTGGGGTGGACAGTTCCTGGTAGTCCTGAAGGAGTAGGCTTGCAGGAATTTAAAGCATTATTCACAGATTAGTCACTCAGAAGCATAAAAATTATCCCCTTTCTTTTACAGCCCAAAGGGTAAGAGCTGCCTGCTGTTCAAAGCAGAGCCAGTGCTGCATCTAGTGATTCCCACACTAAAGCTTTTCTTATAATGGCTGGTTTCCCCCCCTCTTGTCAGTTACCACTGGTCAGGTGGTATTACGTGTAAGTTAACAGACTTGGCAGTAGGTGAATGTAAAAAAATCTTTTTATATTTAAATATAAATTTGTCCAAGACAAAATGCCATCCATTATGTTCTGCAATCTTAGATTTCTTTCTTTATGCATGGAGGTCTTGTTAATGTGCTGCTGATGTTGTACCTCCATGACCCCTGTACTGGAAAGTTGTCTGGCTTTGGAGGGGCTGGGGCAGTTGATGCAGCCCTGAGGAGAGTGAGAAGATGGAGCAGACTGACCTGGAGCAGTAAGTGTGGGGAATGTTGTCTGTGTGTGATTTTTAGGTGACAGTTTTCCCTCTGGTGTTGCTACTTTGGGTACGTAGCAGAAGGGGAACATCTTGTTGAGTGGAGATGCTGAGCTACTGCAAAGCTGCATGCAAAGGCATAGAGACTCACTGTTGGTGATCTGGTGCTGTGGATGATGGTTGTGGCTTCCGCAGATTGGCTGCTACACTGTCAAGAAGTCCAAACTCCTTTTCCCCCCCTAAATCCACACCCAGGTAGTCTCCCTTTCCCACCTGTCTGATGCTACGACAGCTGCTTCAGAGGGTCTTTGGCCATCTTGGAGGAGATGGAGGTGCTGGCGTGGGTGGAAGACCTGGCAGAGGGCAGCGACTCCACGTTGGCAGAGTGAGGGAAGAAAGGAGGGAATGAAAGGGGCCTGTATGGTTTGTAAAGGTATAATGGAGAAGTTCAAGGCATCACGTTTATTGCCTGCCTGTCTCTGTCCCTGTAACTTTCTTACTTCTGCTTCTTGAGGGCTGATCTTGCCCTGCCCCACCAATGGTGGAACTGATTATCAAAGTTAAATCCAAAGCACTTGCTCACAAACAGGGTTTTAACCTGTCTCTGTGTCTCTCCCCCCTAACCAGATGTGTCAGAAATTGGGCTGGAAAAACCCCAAACTCTTCTGGGATAGTCCCTTGCCCAAAGGGAAGGATAGGAGTGAGTAGGGTGAAAACCCCATGAAGGGATGAATAATTTATTATGTTAACGCAGGAAATCTCAGTGGGGTGTAAATGGCAGCCCCTGGGGTTGTACACCAGCCCAAACCTTGTCTCTGACGTGTGATGAACCCTTGGTCTTCTCAAACCTGTTTAATATGAGTGGTTTGCTAGAAATCAGACTTGATGAAGCACTTTTCCCCGTCCCGTTCCCCCCCCCCCCCAACCCCCAACTCCATGGAGCAAGCAGCAGCTCCCCAGCGTCATATTAGGAGGAAACTGGGGGAACATTTGGATGGTTTGGTTGCAAGGTTATCTCTGTTGGGACTTCAGCTCTTGCTGTTAACCCTTACCAAGCAATTACGCTGTGGCATTGATGGGGCAGGTGCCTAACAGGGAGGTTGCACTCATTGAACACCTACCCAAGCACTGGAAGAAAGATGGCAGTGACTTAATTTAATCCTTCTGACCTGGCAGAGAAGTGAAAATGAATGGGATGAAAGGGCAGGAAAATCTTCTGTGTGTTCCCAGGCTGCAGGCAGTTTTTTGCTTAAACCATGTATTTTCAGATGAGCATTGAAGGAGTCCTGCAGTACTGCTCAGGTCCATTTTCTTTCAGCACTTACAGAGATAACAAAATTCCAGCATGAAGATGGCTCCTCATTGGAAGCTTGGGCTTTGATGAGAAGCCTGAAGCATCCAGCATTTATGCAAGAGGGGCCATGGTGTTGCTTTTGGTGAGGGTTTAAAAGTAAATAGTCTCATTTTAGTTGGGTTTGTGAGGATCACTTAGCAAAACAATGTTCGTGGACAGAGAATGATGACTTCTGGGATTTCAGGGCCTGCCTGTCACTGTGGGCTCACCTGTGGGTGCTTTCGGAAGAGCTGGTGAGGGTGTAAATCCCACCCCACGGAGCGGCTGCGGCTCTTGGGTCTGATGATCTCCACAAGATGTCAGTGTAGATTATTGGATTCGATATAAAATCCTTGTGCTGTTCCAAGCAAAAATGGTTTTAGGCTGCACAATAGGTTTGATTGTGCTCTGGAATGTGCCACCCGTGGAGGAGTGATGTGGTGAGTGCTGGTGCCTGGGGAGGTGTGTGAGTGACACCCCAAAACGGGAGCAGAGCTCCTGGCAAAAAAGGGCAACGCTTTGCTCATACCAAGGTGCCCTTTCCCCCTTGGGAACAAGTTGCATATGCATAATATGCAATATTGCACTTGTCCTATAAGGTGCTCTATATTTTACTAAAGAAAAGCTGAAAAGAAAGAAAAATTAGAAGGGCCAGCCGGGGTGGCAGGAAGGATCTGAGGAAAATTGGATCAAGTCACATATTAGAGAAGCTTAACTGCTGGCTTGTGGCAGCCAACTTGCTTTGTTTCTTTACATATGAGAAGTGGTCTTTCAATGTTGAGCGATGAGCTGCAACTCTGCAAAGAAACCAAGACACAGTGTCCAACCCAAGGGAGTTCCCCTTCACCTTTTAGCTCTTCTGCATAGCATTACCTGTCTGTTAGAGAAACTTTTCAATGCCTGTCAAGGTGAATTCAGACCAATGTAAGCAACAGAAGAGGTTTTCTGTGGAAGAATGTTTTCTAAAGTGCTGGCTGTGAGCAGGGGTGGTGGTGATGCCCAGTCTAGCCCCATGCAGGAGGAACCCTGTCTGGGCTTCTCCATGGCCTCTCCTGGGAATACCCTGCTCTGGGCATCGCTGTGCCAGCTGTGGTTCCCCTGGGCTGCCAGATCCCAGCTGCTGAGGCCATGACAAGGCAAAGAGTGTGGCCAGCAGCTGCAGGGACATTTTAGAGCCAGTTTTGCTCTCTTCTCGCTTGCAGCCCCTGGTATTTGTTCCCATTTTCCCAAAAAAAAGCCAAATGCAATGCAGGCCCCCCCGGCCTCTCCCTGCAGCTGGGGTGCGGCCCCCCCTCCCCATGGCACTGGCCTGGCGTGGGTAGCCCTGCTCCCAACACTGCGCTAAAAAGCCGCGGGAGCCGCCAAGAGATGATTCATCTGTGGTCCCCGGTGCTGCACCCTGTCACCCGCGAGGGTGGGGAGGGAGCAAAAGGTGATGGTATTTGTCAGCAGTGGCAGAAATAGCCACGTTTCAGATTTCACTGGGGAAGTCGGGAGGCAGGGAGGGAAATCAAGACGAGTGCAGTGCTCAGCCCTGTTCCCAGGCTGGCCTCGCAGGCAGGAGGGAAAAGCAGTGCCCCGTTTTCTGTATGGGCATTTGCCCACCTCAGTTTGCTTAAGAGGCTCCCAGCCACTCCCCAGGTTTTGCACTGTGTGGACCAGCTGGAGATGGGGATGCAAACTCCCTCTCACCTTGGCACGTTATGTAGCAGCTCATCCTGGGGACAGCCGAGATGACTTTCTGGGGTCAAGGGGTACCCGAGGAGGCACTCGTGTCTTTCTGCCCTCCGCACCATGGTAGCCACTGGGCTCCACTTGATCAGCGGCCACACTGGAGAATTACTCTTCTTTTTCTGCTGGCAAAGGGTTTTTTCCTGTTCAAGAGCTGGACTCTGCCCACACGCTTGCCACTGGCGCGGGCCAGCGGCTGGGATGTGCTCCCAGGCTGCCCAGGAGGGTGGATGCTCTGCAAAGCCAGGCAGTTCTCAAAGATAAGGGATAATCTTATCTTCAGAGCTGATTTTTAAATAGAATGAATCCTGATGCTCAGCAGACTGCAACCATGTTGGATTAGGGAAAAGGTGCAAACAAAACAGCTGCCCAGATTTAAGGGCAAAGCTGGGCGCTTGTTCCTCAGGTTAGTGATTACCCCTGAAATGAATGGGATTGCTCAAACAAATTGCCATTTCGGACAGACGGTGACTTTACTGTGAACTCGCCCTAACCGTCCCTGGTGAGGGGATGTTTGCTTAGTGCTTTCTAAGGGGGAAAAATGGAACTGGAGGCACATACAAACAGCTGCTCCTAAAAACCTTCCAATCCCTTAGACCAGGGTTTATTCCATTATATATACATGTTAGGTATGATAGACATAACGTAGCAGCAAATGCAAAACTGTTTTCTGAAACAAATTTTATAAAGCTGCATTCATAAACCCAACAGCTATAAGACAAAAAAGGGGACATGAAAAGAAAAAGGGGGAAAATAAAATAAAACATAAGGAATGCTTCAAGTTTAGCCCAATTTTAAGCTGAAAATTGAAGTTTCAGCAGTATTGCTCTCAATGTGATCAGCAGCTCTGTTTTGCTCACAAAGGCTCTGTGCTCACTGAGTTTAAAGCCCTGGGAAACATTGTTCTAATGAAATTATTAGAAGTTACTTTATTTTCCCTGCTCTCCTGAAAGCAACTTAATATTGCCTTTTTAAGTTTTTTTTTTTTTGAAAAGGATTGTTTTAGGACAGTCACAAGATATACAGGCCTGAGTGTGGCAATGCTGTATCAGATTGGCAGAGGTGCTGAACAGCAATATCCGGACCCAGATTGTGCTGGTATCGTGAGGGTGTAAATTCAAGTTTCTGATTGCTCCAAAATCAGAAGCAACTGCCAGGTGCATGAAAAGTTGGTTGCTTCAGTCAAATTGGTTCATCTGTCATTGCAAGCTCCATGATTTACCAACCTGAGCAGCAGAGAGGAATGGAGGCTGCCTGAAGCCACTCCAGGCACTCCCACGGCTGGTGGGGCTGCCGTGGGTCCTGCTGGGAGGCAGTGGGGAGGAGAGGGGCTTCCTGGCACTCCACAGAGGCCAGAGGTCCCACCCGCTGTTAATTTTCCCCTTCCCCCTCTCCCAGACATGAACCATCTCCTGCTCCTTTGCAAGTGCCTTCTGCAGATGTTTTAAAGGCGACTGGCAAGCTTCCCCATTGCGGGGGCTGCTCTACTTCTATCCTCCCCCTCCGTAGAGAAAAACACCCTAATCTGAGGGGTGTTTGCAAGTGTGAAAAATTAAGCCACGGCTCCTTTCCCTATCTAATAATTTTTAAAGATTTGGTGAAACTAGCTTAGAGGTCTTTCCAGGTGCCTGCCGTGTCTCTCCTGCTCACCCAGAGCCTGGTGCTGCTCCTTGCCACTCACTCACAGAAGCTGTGGGGACCTGACCATGTGCATTGGCTTCCATGGGAGCTTTGCCATTAACTTTATTGCTCCCATCAGCAATCCCTGTGCGAGACAAGACAGGTACCCTTGTTTGGAATGTCAGGCTGGGAACCCCGGCTGCCAGGTTCCTGCTGGAAGAGACTTTGTGGATGTGCATCTGCCACGGGGAGATGTTGGAGGGAATGTGCTTTCCAAGCTGCATTGACTCCCTAGGTACATGTGTATCACGTAATATGTAGGTTTGGTTTCTGCGTAACCGCCACCCAAAGCAGTTTTTCTGCAGTGTGATGATAATAGGACTGACCAAAACAGTAGCTAAAGCACACAACCCTGATATTTTGCTGCTGTGAAACAAGGTTCTGGGCCCCTCAGTTCAAGAGGGACAGGGAACTGCTGGAAAGAGTCCAGCGCAGAGCCACAAAGATGATGAAGGGAATGGAGCATCTCCCTTATGAGGAAAGGCTGAGGGAGCTGGGTCTCTTTAGCTTGGAAAAGAGGAGACTGAGGGGTGACCTAATCAACGTTTATAAATATGTGAAGGGTGAGTGTCAGGAGGATGGAGCCAGGCTCTTCTCTGTGACATCCAGTGATAGGACAAGGGGCAATGGGTTCAAGCTGGAACATAGGAGGTTCCACTTGAATATGAGAAAAAACTTCTTTACAGTGAGGGTGACAGAGCACTGGAACAGGCTGCCCAGAGAGGTTGTGGAGTCTCCTTCTCTGGAGACATTCAAAACCCGCCTGGATGCGTTCCTGTGTGATCTGATCTAGGTGTTCCTGCTCCAGCAGGGGGATTGGACTAGATGATCTTTCGAGGTCCCTTCCAATCCCTAACATTCTGTGATTCTGTGATTCTGTGAATGGCTGCCTTCCCAAAGCCTCATCCTGTGCTGGGTTGCACAGTCATTCATTGTCCGCACAGAAAAGCGATGGGAAAGAGGGGAGGGGAGCAGGCCTATGTGCTTCTGAAAGGGCGCATTTCAGTTGGGCACTGGGCAGCAAGTGAGATGGACTTGGGTGGGCTGATGCCCAGCTGCAGTCCCTCGGTCCCCAGGCCATGGCAGACCTGACTGCACACCCACTGGCTCAGGGCTGTAGCTGCCATGGCTCCTTGGGCCCCAGATCTCACTGAATTTTAAATGAAACCTGGGTACTCTCTTGGCAGTGGCATTATTTGGAGGTTGGATGGGGCACACGAGGCTTGTTTTCAGTTCTCCACAGCCGTTGGCAATGACTTGTTCTTTGTCTCTTCTTCTGCAGCACATCCCCCAAATGGGCATTTAATCAGATGCCAATGTAGGAAGCAGGCAGCTTTCACCCGTCTTATCACCATTGCTGAAGTATTTCAACAGTTCTGCAGTGTAGGGGGGATTCTGCATCCCTCCCTGAGCTGTCCCCACGTCTCCCATGGTTGCTAAAGCACCGTGTTGGTAACAGGAGCAGGTCTGGGCATGGCCAAGGAGGTCAAAGCTGGAGCTAGTGCCTGGTCAGGGGGTAACAGGGAATGTCCCTGCTCCTCTCAAGGATTTCCAGTGCCTTGAGACCCAGCAGCATCACCTCCGGCTATCAGCTGGAGCTGAGTGGTGAGGCTGCAGTTTTCCCTCTTGCCCAGCCCCAGGAAAAGTGCTGAGACCTGTTAATCAGATCTTCTTCCTCCTTCCACCATGTGGAAATGGGGAAAGAAAAACCTGCTCCCCTCCTCCTCTCCTGGGCAGGAGGGGAAAGAGAAGCTGTATTTACTTTCCACTGCCTCATAGCTGGAAGGAGGAGGAGAAAAGAGGATGTGGAAAGGGAGAAAGGAGAGGCTCGAGGCATGGAGATCCCCATTGATGACCATACTGGGGTCCACTGAAGCCTGAAATAGGCACACAAGGTGAGCAGGCTGCGGTGTGGCACCACTGCTTGTAGAGAAAGCGTTTACTGCGTTGTAAAATAACTGTACAGGGCAAACTGGGAAGGCAACCCAGAGAAAAACCTGTCCCATCTGTGATTGTGTCAGGCGTGTTGCTGGATGTTATATTATAAAATTGAATTATTATTATTATTAATTATTCCAGTTCTATTATTTTTTATTATTCCCAGAGTAAAACTCCTGTTCCTTTTCAAAATTTTGCCATTTTGCCACTTTGGCAGGCAGTGAGATTTCCTGTACACCCCACCTGAATGAGAGCTGAGCATGGTGGTTAATCTCTGAGCAGTACAGAGATACAGAGGTGAGTCTGAGTTAATGCTTGCCAAATGAAAAAAAAATCAAAACAATTTATTGGCAACAAGCAGCAGGGGTATGTGCCAGGGTGGTGTGTGCTGGGGCTGTGGGAGGGGGCAGGCAGCTGGGCGAGGGGGAAGCTGGCAGAGGGAGCACAGCCCCTGCCTTGCCCCTGCCTGTTTCTGTGTGATGCCTGGAGCTGGGTGAGAGGCTCTTGGAGAAGGAAAAGCAGTCCTTCCACCCAGACGGGATGGGTCTGGGCACCAGATGGGATATGCTGGTCCTGCAGAAGGTCACCTGTGGCAGCAGGTCTGGAAGCAGCTCTAAGGTTATGGCTGTGGCTGGCCTCTGTGGTGTGTGGGAACAGTCACGGACACTGAAAGAGCATCCCACACATCTGTGACCTGAGGTTGCCAGCATCATGTGCCCTAGTCAGGAGGACTTGCTGCAAGAGGAGGCAGAATCAGGTTTAAAATGTGAAACATGCGAAGAAGTTACAATCCTATGGCAAATTTCCCCTACATTTTTGCTCTCTATGTACTTAAAAAAGAGAAGGTAAGGGGCTTGGGCCTTCCACAAGCATTTACGTTGGGCTGTCAGCTCCAAACCTACCCTATTTTGAGCATAAACTCCCTACTTTGCTGTGGTCTGGTGTAAGAGTGTCATGTGAGACGAGCAGTGCCTCCTCTGCCCTGGCAGCGTGACCCTGCCCAGGAATAAGTGACTGCAGTGCCTGTCACGTAACTACAATGAAAATTAAGTGTTGCCGTTAACATACCTCTCCTCACTCCAATTCTCATAATTAGGCCAGATAGAGCAGCTACTAATTTGAATAGTTTCTGTGGCTCCCCTCAGACAGTCTTTGCAGCAGCAGTCCCTGATTTTAATTGGGCTATGGAAAGACATTACCCTTTTCTGAGCCATTTGCTAGAGCTGCTCACCCCCACAAAGGCTGACACATGATTTTACTGCACATAAGCCAAACATAACGAATCAACAAATAACTCATGGTATCTGACAATCCAGGTGACGTAGGTGAATAATTGCCTAGAAACTTACAGGAAGACACTCGAATGCTGGATGTTCTGATGGTGACAAATTAATTGTGAGTATCAGGTTGCATGCTTTGGCTTTTTGTAGGAATGGAGATAAAGATTTGAGACCAGGACATCTAGGGCTAAGTCAGTTCAAAGGTCCCTGACAAGGGTTTGTCTATGAGATGAATGTGCTTCACTCCCCACTAAAACAGTCCTACATGGAGACAGCTACACTGTGCCAAGTTGCTTTTGTTGGGGGGCGGGGGGAAAGCTGTCCACACCATCCCATACCACCCCAGAGCTCCTGAATTTACCATATGAACAAGACCCTTCATTCATGGATCACGAAGTCAAAGTGAGGCAATATAACCCTTTAATCCAATATAATGTGTTGCACAAACCAGGTGGCTTATTAATTTCAACTAGAGCATCTTTTATTTTATTTTTTTTTTACCAAGCAAACAATGGAGAACATTTGGGACTTAATAATTTCCAGCGATGGAGAGTCCACAGCATCACTGGGCAAGTTGTTCCAGCAGTTGATTATGCTGAGGAAGTCAATGGAGTTACTGTAAACTCAAGTTATACCAGTGTGACTGAATACAAAATTTGGCCTAGTTACCCGAAAGGAGCAGCACTTTGAAGTCTCTATATGTCTTTAAATAAAATTATTCTCCAGTGGATGATGTGGAAATGCAAGACTTTTCCTCTAAAGCATACTAGAGCAGTCAATCACTCTCCAGTATACTACTGGAATATTAATACCAAATCCAAATTGAACCCATGTTTAAGACAATTAATTGGACTTATTTTATACGTAAGCCTGGTTTTTGTCGTTAAGGCTGTATTGCTGCTGGCTGTGATAACATTTTTATCTGTTAACTTCCAAGCTGCTACAAGTAACACCAGCTACTCATTAAATGAGTCAGCTAACTTTCCTTTTAACCGTTTGTTCTGCTCCCTGAAGGTGTTATGAATGTTGTGGTATGACAAGCTGGTCGACACTCATTCCTTTAAAGCTTATGTAGCAATTTTATTGTCACGGTAGGCTTTCTAAAAAATGGGGTCAGAGTTTTGCAGCAGCTGGGTAAGAAACAGTTCCCACTTTAGTGTGAAGACCTGAGTGAAAAAAAATGTTTTGATTTATTTAAAAAACATCTTGGTGTTACAAGATCCAGGTTTTTGCTCCCACAGGAACAATTCTTACAGGCTATCTGAATTATCTAGAAACTGCCAAAGCAGACTTATACTTGAACTGGATTATAAGGAAAGACACTATTAACTACTGCAACGAATCATTACTAATCACAATCATTGGGAATGATTAAAGCTCTGAAATCTCTCCTGTAGTTGCATTAGTGAATGAGAAATTGCGTGCAAATGGCACTGAGGTTCTTGGTTACAGCCAGATATTGTGCCTTTCATCCTTCCTCTCGCCCAGGTTTTCCTTGAGCCGATGTCCTGATAAATGGCTTTTCCATCCCAGGTGAATTCTCCATGGGAGGACTGGGGACATTTGTCCCAAAGGAAGAAGGAACACTGTGGGTTGTTATACCCTAAAAAATTGTTAACCCCTCTAGACTAGTCACACCCTTGCTCAGGTAAAATATTTTCAGACTAGCTAACTTGTCTCTTCACATGTAAAATGTCTGTGGTATTCTTCTTAATTTCCTGTGCCTAACTGCTGGTGCTATGGTTGCTATACATGGCCAAGAAGCTACGCTTTCCCACCCAAGATGTGAACAGAGAGCTCCAGCATATATTTATCTTTTCTAACATACTTCACAGAAATATTTTGAAGCTTAAGGGGTCTCTCAGATGATGTTTGTTTGGTGTTTCAATAACCTCCCTTGCAAATGCTCGCAAAGGAATATCCTTCTTTCTAGTTCGTGATGATTTACTTATTCCTCCAACTCAACATTTGCTTAATGCTGATTATAAGGGCCATAAAACTATGGCACTGAAATGCATCATTTCCAGGGGCCACTTGCTGTCTTTGCTAGGAGAAAATGAGGAATCACACCCCAGAGGATGCTTCCCAGACAGAGGATGGAGCCTGCTCTCCTGGGGCTGCAGAGCAGGGTGACAAGATGCAGCTGTACCAAAAGCCTGCTGTTGCCAGCATTGGCTGGGAGCAGAGGGTGACGGATTTCCCCAGGGTATGCTCATGGCTGACAGTGTCTGAGGAAGGCCCCATAAAGCATCATCCTTAATCCATCTCCTTGAGAGTCCAGAAAGGCTGACATAGTTGGTGGCAAGTGGATGAATTTGAGCCCTTTGAAGACAGAAGAGGACAAAAGTTCCTCTGTGCCTACCGTGCGGGTATGAATGTATCCTGCACGATAGAAATGCTTATAATGTCCCTTTGTTTTGTCCTCACCCAAACCATCCAAAATAAAAAAAAAGTCCTTGATTACCCAGTGCCTGCCTGCCTGTGTCCCCTCAGAGACAGACTCCAGCTGGGAGGCAGAAGATGTGCCTACAGACATGAATGAGTGTGCTTGGGAGAGCCACAGCATAATTGCTGGGTGGTGAACACCAGTTTATCATGTTCTGGGATCCTCTCCCATGTACACCCACTTTACATTTTCCTTTTCCATTTAGAGGGGAGATTATCTCAACCCATAAACAATGCTGTAGTGAGATAGCTTTGTGCAGCTCTCCTCCCTGTGGCAGAGGTAATAGTGAGGATGCTCAACGTAAGAAAACCTGTCCCCTGGGCTGCTCTGCTTCTGGGTGCCCTTTTGAGGACATCTCCAGCCACTGGGCTCTGATAAACCCTGTCTGCACCATGGCAGCAGCACTTAGAGCACCAGCAGCTCATTCTCAGCTGCTGGAAGAGGCACTGCTGGGAAGAGCTGTTGAGCCTTGCTTTAGGATACCTCCATATCCCAGCACAGCACGGATGTCCCTCAAAGGCTTGGAGAAGTGACCCAGATCCAGTGCATCATATCTTCCAAACAGGTGTTGCTGCAAAGTGCTGCTTCTTGGTGCAACTGCTTCTTAGTGACAGGAATGATGTAGGTGTGTTTTAATGAAGAGCGGCTTTAGCTTTACTGCGAGTCCCCATGTGGGAGGATTGCTCTGCCGTGGGTCAGCACTGTGGGTGGGTTCACCCCGCTCCTCAACACGGCTGTTAGCCCCAGATGCTGTGGGATCACCCCTCTGGCTCTGGCCAAAAAGTCACCAGAAATCTCTCCTTGCTGGTGGTGCCAGTGTTGGTGAAGGAGGCAATGAGCTGGACTGACAATTGCATCTTCTGTGGAACAACAGATAAGAAATATTTGAGAAGGAAGAAACTAGTGAGGGAAGAAGAACAACAGGTGTTTCTCATGGTATCAGGATACTAGTGCTTGACTAACAGGCTGATGTGAGCTGGGACTGCTTCAAGCCAGAGTGTTTTAATGTGGTAAAAAGGGCAGCTGGTCTTGGAGGCTGATCATCTACCTCCTTTTGTAAAAGGGGA
Source organism: Syrrhaptes paradoxus (assembly GCA_013400615.1). Taxonomy (NCBI): domain Eukaryota; kingdom Metazoa; phylum Chordata; class Aves; order Pterocliformes; family Pteroclidae; genus Syrrhaptes; species Syrrhaptes paradoxus. Next base: position 167,467 of record VZTO01007309.1, on the reverse strand, counting down.
AGGGCTGTCTCCCCTGTAGGTCTGCTTTGATTTTATACTCACCTGAAAGGAATCAGGAGTGCCTCCCCAAGCACCTAATGCTTTGTGAGCCTGTGGTTCATCCCTACAAACCTGTACATGGTTCTGCATGTGCCAGAGTTTCAGCTCATGGGATATCACAGAGCATTTTCTGCTTCATTTTTTTCATAGTCTGTAAGAATTCCCTATTTTTACCCTCAGCTGTTACAGTGTTAGAGGGATGCACTTCCAGAGGATATTTGTCCCTGCCTTTCATCCTAGGTGACCTGGACAGCTGCCTGAGAGCCTTCGTGCAAGTTTGTTCTTACCTTCATGATCCCCTGTCTCATGGTTTAGCTTCTCTTGGAGAAACCTGGCATCTCACCCCAGCATTCCTGTGAACAGCTGTATGGTTTGTGTGTTTAAGGGTGTGTTCCACCTTTCGGTCCATCTATCTAGTTCACAAATACTCACCATAGAAATAATCCTCTAACTGAGCTGACCGCAGGATGCTGTGTTCAGCAAAAGCAGGTTTGCTCTTCAAAACCTTTCCTGCTGCCTTTTGGTGCAGCATAGCTTTGTGAATCAGTGTCTCACTTCTAATGGTGAAGAGTCCCATTCATAGACAAGATGATGTTTCTGGCACTGAACATAGCTGTATTCTGAAAAGTCTCTCCTGCTCCTCTTTAATCTTTCCCTTTTTAACTGTGCAGGTTGTGCATGCTCTACTTCTCAGGAGGTGCTAGATGTCCTTGTCTGAAGAATCTTGCAGAAAAGGTTCGCTTCTTTTAAGTGAAACAGATCTTTGGAGAGCCAGACGCTGCTAGTGTGCGTTTCTTTCCATGCTTTAGACAGTCTTCCACACCATGTTCTGTACATTCATTCTCGGTATTTCTTGCTGGTGTCTCCAGGGACCCTCAGTCTGTATCCCCTTTCTGCACACATTGTTTTAGAGTAGTTCTTGCCTTCACAAAAAGGCAAAAAATCCTCTCACTGTGGTCGGTGCATTCCTGGGATGCTTTGGCACCCTGGAATCCCTGGTTGCTGCTTCGAGGTTCCTGCTCCACAGGTCGTCCTGGCTCCCCATCTCTCTTTGCCCTTCCTCCAGTTCTGGTATGAAATCAGTGTTCTCTGCTGGTAGATAAGGTGCGCCTGGCGGCAGAGCAGCTAATGGAGATGAGTCTTTGTTATAATAACAGGTTAACAAGTGAAGGGAGCAGTCTGAGAGGGAGAAATCTACCTCATTCTGTAGAGATGGTAGTACCAGCAAACTCCATTGGCAGCTCTTCCAAACAAGAATATTCCAGTTTCCTAAAGGCCATTGGTAATTTTCACTAGAATTCATGCACGCCAATCAGACTTTAAAGTCTTGGTCAATCTTCTCTCCCTTTCCGCTGACACCAGCCCATTTGCAGGTAAACATATTGTTTTTTTAAGTTGCTGTTAAATATACAACACTGGCATGCCATTTCGAAGCAAATTTAGTAGCAGAGGTGAACAACACTCAGAGATTACTACTTCATGTAGCTTTTAGCTAGGCAAAGTGCTTAGATGCTTTTAAATAATAGTATTTCATTAATACCATCAATACTATTATTAGACAGTACTATCAAACGTGTAATTTTACATTTAGACCTGAATTTATTTTACAGAAAAGATGATGGTTTGCAGTTCCACCTGAAGATCTTCCAGGTTAAGAAATGGTGTTGTATATATCATGGTTGCTGACTTTGATTTCTTGTCTGGAATGATGTGATTTACCTTTGTGTAAAGAAAATGTGTGCTCTCTCAGTCCTCACTTCCATTGGGTACCTGTAAGTAATTTCAAAATTTAGCAATATGTGAAGGTTTTCCATCCAGAATTGAAATGATGGTGCTAGCCAAGGTGTCGTATTCAAACACAGAAATTGCCTCAAAAGTATTGGTTGATATTTGACATAGATTGTATCGAGCATTTCACAGGCCTGTAAGAAACTGGCAGTTGATTGACAACTGTGAAAGAAGATTACTTTTTTGGTAATACTGCTTTGAGTTAGGGCTTTTTTGGTCAATGTCCTGCCCGTGGTGTGACTGCAAAGTTTGAGCCAGATCCAAGGCTTACCGGGAATTTTGCTTGTAGACATACTCTGATGTCTGATTTTGTGAGGGCTGGGATCACCCTCGGAGAACAAGCACGGGCTATTGAAGCAGCTGCATGTATTTCTTGTGGCCTGTGGGAAGGGTGGGCTTTGCACACAGCTGTAGAGGTGTGAAGGTGACTTGAGTCCAGGTCAACACTAGCTCCTCTCTGTTGATCCTGTCAAATCAAAACAGGACCGCTCAGCTCTCTTGGCTTTCGGACCAGGCTTTGGATAAGTGAATTTTCTCTGTCTGTTTTCCTTCCTCAACTACAAATGGAGCTCAAGGTGGTTGGCAAGGACCTAACCATTAAGTTTTAGATGCCTGAGTCATGTCAGATGAATCTTACCCGCACATTGAACTGCTGAACGAAGCCGCACACAGGCTCTTTAACACCCGTCTCCCCAGAAGCCTTGGCCAGCACAAAAACGACTTGAAAGCTGCTCTTCCACCTTATGACTGGGAAGATTGCAGGTACTTTCCCCTTTGCCTGGAGATATTGTTAGAAGGTAGCAGAGGCCCGTTTTACCGCCATAGCAAGTTAATTAAATCCATTTTCTCCCAACTAAGCTGAGCAAAGGTTTTGTGCAAGCCACATGCACTATATTGAGAAACAGGGCTTTTCTCTCACGTTCTTACTGTGCCCGCAGTGATATGGCTAACAAAACCTTTTGTCTTCTCAAAAGGAAAATCATTCTTCTGAATTATTTCCAATGGCCTGGGTTGCTCTTTTGGTTTCTAACTAAACTCGCTGCATTAGAAGAAATCCCCATCACGAATTGCCTCCTTCCCTCACCAAGCCCTTGTGAATCATCCACGAGGGAATAACACGGTGCTGCTACCGTGCTGAGCGCAGCAGATGCCAGGCTGCTCTTCTTGTCTGCTGCAAGATGATGCCCAATGTGAGCATTCAACAGCTTTTGTGGGTCGTTTATATGACTTTCAAAATTTTTGGCCTTTTTTTTCCCCCAGTCGATTCAAACAAGATATGCCACCGAGGTTTTGCAAAAGAGGTTTCCAGACACTTTTTCGTACCAGGTTTGCCTGTGACAAGAAGTGTAAAAAAGCCTCTGCAAATCAGGAAACCTATTCTGTGATGCAATCTGTGTAGGAAAAATTTCACTCGCCACTTTTTGTGCTTGGATCTGCCAGTGCAGATTCAACATCTCACAGCTTTGATTCCTGCGAAGCACTCTCAAAATATTTGTCACAGACTGCTTTTGCGCAAAATCTATGGGAGCAGAACAAGCTGTGCAATGCAGCATGCCAGCATGCTTGTGAAAAAATCCCTTCTGGATGCCTGTCACTGCTCAGCTTAGCATTTTCTTTTGCACTCAGTATAGCCATTTTCTTGACCTTGCGTTTACCTACATGGCACTTACCCACTTCCTTGCTCAGCTGCAGACCTTGTCGGCTGGCTCAGGCATTTCTGCACATGCAGCAATATGTCAGCTAGACAGTAACCCCACTGAGGAAGAGATGGGCTGATTTCATCTGACATTGGCATGTGAATTTGATTAAAATATCAAAGAATGGATCCATTGACGTAGGTGTTTTTGTAGACCCATTTGCATGACTTCACAGATGTTGCTCAAATAGATGTTTTTTCTGACCAACATAAGAAGATCTTGGGTTTGATGATGGAGGAGGAGTTGCTACCCATGCTGTAACAGCTGTATTTGGGATGAAGTGTTGTGTAGTCAATGTGGCAGTGCTTCACAGCTGATGTTTTGCAAACTGCCCATCTAGCTGCTGAGCTACTGTGGCTGCTGATTTCACAGCACCAGCAACCACTGAGTGTCCTTTCTCACCTGCAGCTGGATCAAGCTGAAAACCAAAGAGGGAACAAAGGTGATCTGGGAGACTGCTTCTGCAGGGACTCTCTTCTGGGCTGTGTTGGGCCACAGAGTACTGTCTTGGCCCTGGAGAAACAAGAATCGAGAGAAAAGATTGTAATGCAAACCCCTAATGCTGCAAAACTGCAGTAGGACAAAGACATATTCCTGAAAATCTATCAAAAAAGCAAAAAAAGATGAGAGCAGTTCTTATGAGTCAGAAATATTTGGCCATCACTGTCTGCAAGGTACAACCTTTGATGACCAGTCAGCAGAAATTTGACATCCTCAACAATGAGTTTTATGATCATCTCCCTTTTCAACTATCAGATTCTGATAGCTTTTTAGGAACATTATTGCATCTTTTTGTGCTTCCTTGCCCTTGTCCTCTCTCTTTGTTGTCTTCTCCTTTTCATATCTCATCAGTTAAGCCCATTCTTGAGCTACCTTCCCACCCTTCACAGAGACCTCCACAAGATGACTGAAAATTGCCATCACTCTTTCTCGTTCTCTTCAAGCTGGCAGACATTCAGCACTGGTTACAGCTGGTGCACAGCAGAGGTCTAAATTATGTAGATGCGAGCACCATAAGGTAAGAAGTATAAAGTGCAGTTATTGCTCGTCAATCATTCTCCAGGGTGACAAACCTGGAGACTGTTGGTGACAAACCAAACGATCTCCTAGCCCTGTGGGTGCTTCAGGGCAACGTCAGCTGTGCCCCAGGATGAAAGGGAAACAAAATGCTGACTGCTTGATGCATGGCAGAAAGCGAGGTGCAGAACCAGCTTTGCAGCACACGCTCAACCCGGTGGACTTCACTGCAGTGTAAACTTTGGAAATGCAAAAATTATTTCTGACTGCACCAGGGGCAGGAGCTCTGGATCTGTTTGCCCATTAAATCTCCCCAAGGTACACTGGTGGGGACATGAATGTGGCCAGGGTGAGCCCTCTGGGAGGCACCTATGTAGACATGCCCTTGACATCTGTGGAGGTTCTCTGTTGTCCCTTGGAGGGAGAGCTCTGGGATGACAGTTTTTCAGTGCTTTTTAAGTATTCTTGCAACTTTTTTGTTTTGTAAAATCTCCAATTCAAGGTGCTTTGATACAAGTCCTTTTTCTTCATACATTGGCCAAGTGTCATTTCTCTCCTTGTTTTATGCTCATTTTCCTCCTTTCTGTTTTTTTTTCCTTTCCTTTCTCGATGCTTTTTGCCTTGTTGTGACTTCCTTTTGTGATTTCCTTATCTCCCCGAACCATTTCCTTTCTGTATTTTTTATCTCCCCTCACTCTTTCCCTTCTGCCCCTTCACTGTGTTTCCCACTCTCCATCAGCTCAGGCACCCTTCAGAGAGGATGAGGCATCCCAGCGAGCCTGTGCTTCAGTGAGCAGATCCCTATCCCAGCAAAGAGGGGATACCAGAGATTCCAGCTGCTGTGTGAGACTCTACTTTGTTTTTTGTTTGCTTGGGCTTTTTTTGCTTTTGGGTTTTTTTTTGTTTGTTTGTGGTGTGGGGTGGTTTTTTTTGTTGTTGTCGTTGCAAGCTGCTTCATCAGCCAGCAAGGTTGGTAGCCACAAGCAGAGCAAAGGGTGAAAGTGGGTGGCTTTCAGGGAGACACTGCTGATTTCTTTACAGCCGCAGCAGCATTTCTGTAGTGTGTGGGTGGACAGAGATGAACATCCCCACCGTTTACCCCTTCACACCTGATGCTTTTCTCTGCCTCGAGGCTCCTCCTAAATCTCATTGGAGATCCCCATCTCCTTGGATAACAAGAGAAGCCACCAAGCTGCTGCCTGCCATGTGCCTTCCTATTACTGATCACGTGGCATGAGCTCATCTGGTTCTGGTTGAGGTTCACTATTCAGGGCTTGGGAGATGCAAATGTAAAATTGAAACTACTGGTTGCTCTTCTTATCTGTTTTAGGGCCGGTATGTGGTGTGCCTCTGCCTTTAGGCAGAACCTGATGCTGGGACCTTGCTGGTTTCAGTTGCATCAGTATATTCTCCTCACCAGCCAGGCGTAAGCAAGGTTTGCATTTGCAGGACCAATTCTCAAAGCACTTAAACTGTTAACTAGCAGGGTTGCAATGCGCAGACATTTTTCATACCCATTTTACAGAGAGGTTAAAAAAAAAAGCACAGTGTTACTGTGTTTCCCAGGAAGAAACAGAGTGTAGCTGCCTGGGGTTGTCATCCTTCTGCTGTGGACATTTGTGCCCTGGACAGTATTCGTACAATACAAACCTTACCTATTGAGCATCCTGCCCAAACACTGTCTTCTGCAGTGAGTTGGTCACCAGCAGCGTAGGAATATATGCATATATATCAAAATACTGACTTACTATTATTGTCTAACTATGTTTGTATCTATATAAATCTAGCATAAAATGTATGTAATGATACCATGCATATGCACTTGTGTAGTGTATACATAATGCACTCATTTGTGTGCAAATACAGTCCTATACATATATAAATATGCTTTTCAAGCATGAATTCAACAATGGAAAAAAAATATTTTTTTAAAAAGTAAGCCTTTATTATGCTACAGCCTCTGTGCTCATTCTGGCTATAAATTAGTTTTCTCATTGATGACAGGTAGCTACCAGTTTTCCAGTGAAACAAAGGAAAAGAAGATGAAATAGTTGTCAAGCATTGCATTGTACCATGCCATGAATTTTCCTTCCTACAGGCTGATGAGAAACCACTGAATTATACCATAACTGTCAAGCATCCTGTTTTTAGTTTGTTGCTCAAACACAATAAAATTATTTAATATACAAAAGCTATCACGCGAAGCCAGTCAGTTTTTCCTCCAGCAATATATCAAGGAAAACAAGAAATGAGAAACACACCTGAAAATGTTGAAACATTGACTGTAGGATGTGGGAGAATATTGTAATAGATCATATTTACGACAAAACAGAAACCCAACACCCTGGAAAACACACATACCACTCCAACTGTGTTTACTTCCAGGCACATTGGCCTTTGCATAGGGGTGAGCCGGGTGATTCAGCTGAATCTGAAACCTGATAAACTCTTGCCTTCTGTTTTTACATCACAGCCAGTGATTGCACATGACACATTAAAAACAGATATTGCTACGTGGACACTACCTTTGGTATTTATTGTATCAGTCCTGGTATGGATAATTTCTTGGGGATACTGTAGTTCAGTCTTTTACTTCTGGATGTATGTACATGGGTGCAAGAGGATATATGTTCAAATGGGAGGTCTTGAGCCTGGATTGTGAGAGAGTTGAGAGATGAGTTTGTGCCAAGTATTTTCTTCAGTTTACCTTCTTTTTATGAAATGTGGCAGCAGACTGTGGTTCCCAGTAATGTATGCCTCACTTGAACTTATTCAGTGAATATAGTTTTGTCTGAATGCTAAGTAAGAAACCATACTTAGTGGGAATTTGAGCTGCATTAATTGCACCAACCATTAAAGTTGTATTCTTATTTTTTTCTTTGACTGGAAAAACATACGAGTGCTTCTGACATGAACTCTGACATAAGGAAATTTAAAATTAAATTCCAATTCCTTCAAATAGTGTGACTTAGAAATTATTTCTGTGAAGCTTTGCCCTGAAATCTTAATTGTTTATATTTTTGCAGATGCTGAGGACAAATGAGGTCTGAACAACATCAAAAGAAATTGTCCAAAAATACACAGTAAATACTTTCACTAGCTACTAAAAAAAATCCCAAACTTTTTTCAATTTATTTAACAAAATATTTATTGTGGCATTTTTTTCAAGCCAGGGTGGTCCAGCCTCAGCAACCACTAGGTCTGCACCTAGATTTTGGGAACCCACTCCCCTGCAGTTCCATCTCCCAGTCCAGAGAGCACAACCCCACCTTTACCCGTCCTGACACCTCCCTTTCACCCTTCCTCCTGGCAGCAGCACCTGCCAAGCCCTCCAGCCACTCTCTGCCACCAAAGCTGTGACAGAGAAATTAGGGAAGGAGGAAGTGGTTGGCTGTGGGTTCTTGCTGACCAGTTTGGAGACTCGCTGTTGATTGCTAGTGGTGAAGAAGAGGAGGAGGAGGAAGAGGAAAAGGAAGAGAAGGAAGAGGATGAAGAGGATGCAGCTGCTGTGAGAGGCCTGGTTGCAGCAGCCCAGCTCCCTGTGGCAGGCGGTGAGGAGGTGAAGGAGGTGAAGGAGATGGCGTTTGGTTGTTTGAGCAGCTCTCCCATCATCAACCATGGTTCCCCATCTCCCCTGAGAAGAAGAGGTGCGCTGCCTGGAGGCTTTCTGGAGGCTGGACCTGCACCACAGTGTGCAAAGATCTGGCAGTTCTTGACTCCTAAATCCAGTGAGGTGGGCAGGCAGCACAGCCGGCATTTATGACGCTCTCCTGGCCCTAATTTCAGCCATACAGATGTAAATCCAGAAGGGCTTTACTGCCTCTACTGAGAGCATTTAGGATTTTCACCTTTGTGAAGCAGGAGATGGAGCTGAGATAAGGTAACTCCAAATCCCACACCAGCAAGTACTCTGACAACTGTTTGGTGACACAGATTTTTTTAAGCCTAAGAACTGGGACTTGGTAGACCTGGCTTCAAAGTCTGTCTCTGTCCATGCACCTTCGGTGAGGTACTCTCCTCTGCAAAGCAGGACTAATCATTTTGCCTTTCTTTTGCCATCTCTCCACAGTGCCTGGTTTGCCTGTCAGCCTGACGCTCTGCGGCATGGTTTCTTTCTCACTGTTGAGCTCAGGAGGGCTGCAGCCCTTCTGGGGTGTATGGTTGCTAACGTACATTGGATAACAAGAAATAATGTAAAAGTTTGTGCCCAGCAAGGCTGAGTGCCACTTGTTTTGCATGAGAAAGCCATCCCTTGAGATCAACATCGTCCTGCCCATCACTTCTGGCTTGCACTGAGCCACTGGACACTTCTGGAGCCCTGAAAATCCCAGGGATATGATGGCAGGGGAAGCAGCGATTACATGTATTCCATGTGTTATTAAATGAGATGGGTGGGATTCGCTAGCCTGAAGGCAGCTGGCTGAAAGTGAGTGTGAAGTACTCAGAGCCTCTGTGCGGTTGGTCAGCTCTGCCATCTGGGGTGGTGAATCACTCATGAGGGGGATGTGTTTCCCTCCGTCAACTGCAGAGAGGCCCTAAATGTGACACCCACCTCTCCCTGGGCCAGCTGGACCTGCACCTGTGGGTGCTGCTGTGCAAGGCAGGAGGCAAAGAGCAGGATGGAAAGGGGGTGGGGGCATTAGCACCACCAAAACGTGGTGAGGAATTAGCAAATCCTTACATTCTCTCTGGGGTTAGTGTGGCTGTTGGGGGAAGAGGCACACTCCCAAGAGGTAACCAACAGCAGTGAAATCCAGCTCTTGCTCTGAAACACACTCCTGAGGGGCTGCCTTTCTCCGGTGTCTGTGTAAGAAGTCTCAGACTGGTTGGGAGAGGTTCAGGCAAGTTGAACTCCCTCAGCTGAGCCGTGTGAATGGCCCCTCCACCCAGGACATGTCCAAACCCTCCTGTGTAGGGAGACTCTTGGACACCCCAGCTTGGGAGGGAATGTGATTGGGGTACCAGGCCACCCCTCTGGTACCCAGGTTCCTCGGAAATGCAAACTGCAAACCAAAGTCAACCCCTTCTGAGAGATGTAGGAGGAAACTGGAGGTGCTGAACTCCCACATCTTTTGTCAGAAAATAAGCTTTCTCCCAGCTCTTATGATACCAGGTGCAAACTGGTATTTCATTGCTGCTTTTTATTCTGTTAAAATGTTTGTACTCTTTCTCTGAGCACATATATGTAGAAAAAAGAGCTGTACATAGAGTACGAGTGCTTTCATGTAATCTGCTGAATTTCATCAAAACCCCAGAAAATGAATTATACAGACAGTGGTAAAAAGACAGTACAGATCCTTTATTTTGGCTGCCTCAAACCCAGAATATGAATAGAAGACAGCTCTTTATTCCAGGGATGATAAAAGGCAATCTTCAGGTCTTTAAGTTGAAAAAAAAATACAAGTTGATGCTCGGGATGATAGGAGATATTGTATTGTAGAGGAGTGGAAAATGGGAGTAGGAGTAGGAGTAGAGAAATGAAAAGGTGGAGTGTAGGAGGAGGACTGTGGGAGTAGAAAATGAATTGTGGTGCATCCATCAGCATTTTGGCATTGTGGGAGATGAGATAAACTTAATGCTGTCATTTGTAGATGCAGTAAAATTTCTTGTACTGAGCCATCACTGTGCTGAGCTGTTTTAGGAGGAGGAAGCCCCTGTTCAGCAGCAAAATGGGTGGTTTCGTTTGTGGCAACATGTCCTAATGGTGATGGCGTGCACTGGGAGAACAGTGCAGGTGAGGTTACAGCATGCAGCTTGCATGTCCCTCATATTGTGCATGACATGCATATAACTTAATTGCTTTGACTCCAAAATTGGTTGACGTGAAAGGATTCAATCCCCAAATATTTGATGGAGATAAGAAATCCTGTGAGGAAAGCAGAGGATCACCTACACGTGGACCGGGGTCTTACAGAAGGACTCACTCACCCAGGCAGTTCTGTCGAAGTCTGAACGTGCTGTCTGGATTACTCATCCCAGGAAAGTGCACAGCATCATCTCATCGGCTTTCATCCTTCCTCCAACCCCTGGCAGACCTGGGCCCAGAAATAGTAAAACTCCCCACAGCAGAACTAAGCTCTGCCTGTTGTGTTGTGAGTCATGGGGCCCCACTTGCTGAGCACATACAGCATTTTGCAGGCTCTGGTTTTCATAGAATCATAGAATAGTTTGGCTTGGAAGGGACATAAAAGAACATTGAGTTCCAACTGCCCTGCTATGGGCAGGGACACCTTCCACTAGCCCAGGTTGCTCAAAGCCTCATCCAGCCTGGCCTTGAACACCTCCAGGGATGGGGCATCCACAGCTTCCCTGGGCAACCTGTTCCAGTGCCTCACCACCCTCACAGTGAAGCATTTCTTCCTAATATCTAATCTAAATGTACCCTCTTTCAGCTTTTATCACTCTCTACCTCCATGTCTCTCACCCCTCACTCCAAACCACCCTCTGTATTCACTGCTGAGGTTTGAGCTGCAAGATCAGTGACATGGGGCACAAATGTGACAGAGCTCCACCAAGATGATGAGGTGAGCAATGGCAACGCCATGTAGAGCCCAGAAAGGGTGATACAACCCTTATCCTGCAAAACGAGCTGGGCTGAGCTACAAACGCACCAGGGCTTCCTAAAATCCCCCAGAAGTAGTTTTCTTTCCAGTTTTCATAGTTGGCATCTGGAAAAGGAAAGCTATTTTTTGCAACATTTGTGTATACCAATAGAGGTCAGGGAATAACATCTCTACTTTTGACAAAATAAAAAAGCAAGGAGTATAAGATTAAAAAAAAAATCCTTAGAAGAAATCCTGGGTAATAAATCCCTTTCCTTTAGCAGGATGGGTGCCAGTCTGGCTCTTAGGTCTTTTTTTCAGACGCCAAGGAAAGAAAAAGAAAATGTTTCAGGATTCTTAGGCACTCCTTTTGTTTTGGCTTCCATTTAAACATGTCCATTCGCTGCACGTCCCTGGCTGCTTCTCACTGTTATATAATCTCTGCTTCTGCAAGGCAGGGTGCTCTCCCTTTGCAGTGGTTTAATGCCAGCCGGTAATAAGCCCCACACAGCCACTTGCTCACTCCTTCCTGGTGGGATGGGCAAGAGAATCAGAAGGGTACAAGTGAGAAAACTCGTGGGTTGAGATAAAGACTGTTTAAGAGGTAAAGCAAAAGCCGCATGCACAAGCAAAGCCAAACAAGGAGTTCACTCACTACTTCCCATCCGCAGGCAGGTGTTCAGCCATCTCCAGGAAAGCAGGGCTCCATCATGAGTAACAGTTACTTGGGAAGACAAACACCATCACTCCAAACATCCCCCCCTTCCTTCTTCTTCCCCCAGCTTTATATGCTGAGCATGACACCATATGGTACGGAATATCCCTTTGGTCAGCTGGGATCAGCTGTTCCAGCTGTGTCCCCTCCCAGCTTCTTGTGCACCCCCAGCCCACTTGCTGGTGGGGTGCTGTGAGAAGCAGAAGAGGCCTTGGCTCTGTGTGAGCACTGCTGGCGGTAACTGAAACATCCCTGTGCTATCAACACTGTTTCCAGCACAAATCCAAAGCACAGCCCCATACTAGCTACTATCAAGAAAATTAACTCTGTCCCAGCCAAAACCAGTGCACTCTTATTTCAGGGTAGCTGCTGTAACTGAGTTGTGCAATGCTGCTGGATAAAGCTGTTCCAAGCTGAAACGTGGCATGCAAGTTATTAGGTTGAACGGGGACTATTTTGCTTTTTGCTTTTTAACTGAAAAAAAAGGGGATTTTCTAAAATCTGTGGGCTAACCAATATAAAATTGTGCTTTGAAGCCTTTGCAGGATTTGGAAAACATATAAATGACTTAAAGGCAAAGCCACGCTGAAATTTGATGAGCAGCCAACCCATAATAAGGTATAATCACCTTTGGCATTTGGGAAAATAAATATGACAAATCCAGTGCTTTAAAATTTGATCAGTTACCATGCACTTACGCATATGTTGCACTAACTATATAGTTAGGTGTCATTGCCTGTCTTAAAAAGTGTTCCCACAATAGACAGCATGTGCATGTGGATGTATGATCTGTCACTAAATTATATGCTGTGGGCCTAAATCCAGTCTCATACTCTCTCTCCTTCATTATTGTTATTCATTTTCACAAAATATTTTTATAGGAACAGTGAACCGCATTTAAATAACATTAATGCTCTCTGCCTTGGTGCAGAGAGGAGGGAAGAGTAACAGATTCGCTGTCTCAACAGTGACAGTTACCTAGCTCCAGTGGTTCTTTGACAGGCAACATCAAATGCCATGGCTGGTTGTGTATTTTGCGACTTACTAACCCATGTCTGAAGCACCTTTTTTAAAAGCACTCCTCCTATTGAAAACAAAACAGATTTTCTAAAAAGTAGGGCTTGACAGTTTGAAGAAGGTGTTGAGTTGTGCCCCGATCCCTGGGATCGTTTCTCTAGCTTCAGCAAACGTCTTCCTTTTAAACAGAACAACATTTCTGTGTTGCCTCAAACATTTATCTCTTTGTATGTTTATGGGCTTGGAGGCAGAGGTGGCACGTCCTGTAACTGCTGCCTCTTTGGCAGGGGGGATACGAGCCCTACTAAACTGTGTGGCCTTGGGGTTTGCCGGGAAAAATATAAAGTATGTTTATTAGTTGACTTGAAATGAAATTATCCCGAGCTCCCTTGTCTGCCCACGGAATAAAACACCAGCACACGGTATGAAAACACGCTCCGCCGAAGGGGAGGTTTATCACTTCGGGAGCCGCGGACACTTTTTGGCGAGGAGCCGGTCTTGGTGGGGGAGGGAGGGAGGCAGGGCAGCTGTCCTAGCCCCAGTACTGTCCCTCGGCGCGGGGGCTGCCAGAGCCCCGCCGGGACGGATAGACGGGCGGCAGCACCGTCCCGCACGGAGCCTGGGCCGCTGGGCTGCTGGTGGGAGCGGCCCGGACACCCCGTGCACTCTCGCTGCTGCCAGGGGATGCCCCCAAGCCGTCGTGGTCCCCGGCAGCGGCAGGCACGGGAGTCGTCGGTGAGGACGGCAGGACCCCGCCGGCAGCGGCCAAGGCAGAAACACACTCGGGGGCATTTTCCGTGGCCACCCTCCCGCAGCTCGCCGTGCGAGCAGAGTCGCTCTCTCCGCACCCCCCGGCCGAAGGGCGCTCACCCCCCGGGGGAGAGAGGGAGCTCCGGCCCCGCCCGCGCAGCCCCTCCGCGGCGCCGAGCCCGGGGCTGGGGGGGGGCGCACCGCGCCGCTTCTCACCCCCACCCCCCTCCTCCGCCGGAAAACAAAAACCACCCACAAACAGCAACGGGGGCACCGGCACCCTCCTGACAAACCGGCCCCGCGGCGGGAGGCGGGCGGGCGGCGCGCCGCTGCCATTGGCGCCGCGCGGGCCGTCCCTCCCCGCCGGGAGGAGGAGGAGGAGGAGGAAGGCTGGAGGCGGGCCCGCGCGGGGCGGTCGCTCCAGTCGGTGCGTGCCGGGCGGCCGGGTCGTTGCTGCCGAGGGCAAGGAGCTGGGAACCGGACAGGGGCAGGGCGGTGGGACCGGAGCCGCGAGGGGAATTGGCGGCCGCGCCGTCGGGACCGCGCCGGTCCGGGCCCGGAGCCTGCATGGGGCGGAGGCGCTGAGCCCCGCCGCCCCGCTGCTGCTGCCGCCGCGCTCCCGCCCCGGCCCCGCCATGGCCGAGGCACCGCAGCTAGTGGACATCGACCCCGACTTCGAGCCGCTGCCGCGGCCCCGCTCCTGCACCTGGCCCCTGCCGCGGCCGGAGTTCAACGCCCCCAGCTCGGCCACCTCCAGCCCGGCGCCGTCGTGCGGCGGGCAACCCGAGGGGGCGGTCGGGGTCGCAGCTAGTGCTAGTGCCGCAGCTTCGGGAGGGCTCAGCGCCGACTTCATCAGCAACCTCAGCCTGCTCGAGGAGAGCGAGGACTTCGCGCCGTTGCCCCCCGCCGCCGCCCCTCCGGAGGCGGCCGCTTGCCGCTGCGGGGACTTCCCGGCGCCCGAGGCCGGCTGCCGCCTTCACCCGCCGGGGCCGCCGCCTGTGCCACCGCCCGTGGCCGGTCTGTCGCCGGGCTCCGTAGCCGGGCAGCCCCGCAAGAGCAGCTCGTCGCGCCGCAATGCCTGGGGAAACCTGTCCTATGCGGACCTCATCACCAAGGCCATCGAGAGCTCCCCCGAGAAGAGGCTCACCCTCTCCCAGATCTACGAGTGGATGGTCAAGAGCGTCCCTTACTTCAAGGATAAGGGTGACAGCAACAGCTCGGCTGGCTGGAAGGTGAGGGGCGAGTGGCGGGGGAACCCCCGTCGGAGGGCAACGCCGTCCGTCCCGGGTGCTCGGCGCTGCGCACGCTGCCGCCGGGGAGGGGAGCCGCGGCGCTGCGGACGGCTGGGCACTCTGCTCCCCCCCCCCCCCC
>VZTO01007309.1:90072-152459 GCA_013400615.1 Syrrhaptes paradoxus | reverse complement strand
CTCCGCCTACCCCCCCCCCCGCCCTGCCCCGTCGAAAGCAAAAGTTCACGCCGTGTCACGGCGCCGTTCCCGGGCAAAGCCGCCGCCTCCTGCTCCCCCGGGGTTTGCCGGCTGGGGCTGGGGTTCAACACCCGTGTCGTGGGGATGGCCGTCGGGCGCTGCGGAGCCACCGCCGCGTCCCCTGGAGCTGCCCAGTGCCCCGGGGCGGGGGGGGGGTGTCGAGCCGGCAGCCGCCCCGGCGCGGCGGGGTTTGCCGTCGGGCGGCGGAGAGAGGGCAGAAGCAAACAGGGATGGGGAAAGAGCGGAGACAGAACAAGGGTTGCAAAAATACCGTGTGTTTAATGAGTAAGCCGCTGTATTTGTCTTGATGACTTTGTTAAACTCGGGTTGCTGGAGCGTCTCTCTCCTGTCACACAGAGGGACGGAGTTTCCCCCCGCAGCCCCGGCACTGCAGTCGTCGCAAGCCGGTGACAGTGACCTGTCGTTGGTGGGGTTTTGTGCTCAGCCCTGCGCAGGCTGGAGCCGGGTCGGTGCTGCTCAGAGCCGGGCCAACTGCCGGAGCGCTGCCTCGTCCCCAGGTCCCCGGGGGGGACCCTGCTCGCCAGGTCCCGGGGGTCCCGCAGGCACTGGCCACCCTCCCTGGCAGGTGGCCCTGAGCCTGGCGTGGCTTTGCGTGGGGCTGGGTGGCCATGCTTGGCCCTTCCCCGGCGTGGGGGTGGCTGCACAGGGCCGGTGGTACCCTCTGGGTCTGCACCCTCGTGGGTGGCAGATGCTCAACGCTGGTGTGGACAAATCCTCATCCTCCCAGGCCTCTGTTGAGAAAGTGTCACCCACCTGTGCCCCACTTGCAGTGGAGATAGAGCGCATGGTGTTGTGGCAGCATTGCGTGACAGTGTTGGCAGAATAACCTTTAGTGGTCTGTGTAAGGGCAGAGCCTCCTCCGCCCTGTGAGGGATTTAATGATGGCAATAAATGTGTGAGGCACACGCACCTAGCACGGTATCAGCGTGTCCTGGGGTGTTCATGACTTAGTTTCAGTTAGGGCCAGCCAGACTCTTTTCTTCACTTTCTGGTATCTGTATTATTTTCCTTTTTTAAAAAAGAAAATGTCAACTCAAATCTTGTATGTGTGTATTTTTAATTGCATACCTAAGAATGTTTATTACATTAGATTTTTTGAATTTTTTTTTTTTTTAGAGGTAAGCAACATCCTGCTAAGGAAGTGCAGATTAATCTTGAACTCATTTTTAGCTGGAGGCTTTTAAAAGTAATTTGTTAGTTGCTATTGACGTGTTTGACTAAAAAATTTAAAGGGTAATTGTCTGAAGACATCTTTCATGAAAAACCTTAATAGGAGTGAAATGATTGATAGCTGACAAGTTTTAAATAAGGTAACTTGTCGCTTGAGAATGCTGGTTTTTTTTTTCAGTGGTATTTCAGTTTTCTTGAAAAACAGCAAGACACATCAAGTACTTTTTCAAAATGAGTAGAACAGAACTAAAAACCAGACAACCAAAAATAAAATCAAAGCACAGAACTCCCAAATTCAAGTGAGAAAATGAGAAACTCTGCTAGCTGTGGAACTTACTAGGTGCTTCCTATTTTATTGCTGCTCTTCCTGTTGCTCTTCAGCATTTAAGTCTTGCACACCTCCCTCTGACAGATGAAGCTCTTCCTATGTCCACATCCCTCCACGATGACAGGGAGAGCCGTTACTGGTGCATTTTTTGACTGTGGTACCCTCTGGTGGGGTGCAGTAGGTACCCTGCCACTGCTGACAAGTAAATACACATGTGCTCTTCTACCATAATTAGTTACTGCGTTCTGCATTGGACACTTTGCCCTAATCCCTTCCTTTGGCCGTGTCACTGCGAGGCCGCTGAGAAAGTTACAAGCTTGCAGGTTTTACCACTTTAGCCAGATAAGTGCAATGTTTCTTAAACGAATTTTCAAGTTTAGTTATTGGCAGCCCCTGGGTGTCAGTGCTGGTTGAGGCGTGCAGGCCGTTTGCCTCATTTATCATCATTTACCCACAGCTTGGTGCAAGTAAGGATTATTTTTATTTTTCAGTTTGGGAGGTGTTGGTTTGCTCATGTTCTGGGATTTGGGGACTTTCTGTAGGTTCTGGCACAGGGCTGGGAGTGAAGCCTGAGTCCGTCAAGGGCCCTGGCAGAGGAGGAGCAGTGCGCCGGCGATGAGAATGGATTAGTGGCAGATTTTTCTGCTGACAGAGGGAGCGCGGGTTTGCGTTAGAGCCTGGCACTGGCTTAGGGCTGGGAGTACGTTGTGCGCGGGTGTTTAGCAGTCTGAGAAAGAGAGCTTAAATAAATCTTTGAGACAATTTATCTTGTTGGAGTTTGCGTATTTGTAAGTGCAACAAGGCGTCTTTCAAATTATATATAAAAACTATGAAATGCACAAGAAATTAAAAAGAATATGCACTTTCTGCATAGTGGCAAGGCTGTGTTTCTCACCCAGAAGATGAGAGCTAATTGCTCTAATGCTTGTGAATGTGCACTGCCCCAATTTAACATCTGATATTGAGCTGCTTTTTAATTTTTCACTGAATAAAGAAGTTCAGCAGTGTTATTTGTTGGGAGCTCCAAGTTCTTCCAAGTAAAAGCTTTCAAATAAAAATGGCTTTTTAGATAAGAGTAGAAGTGAAAAGTAGTAATATAAAATAATCAGTAGTAGCTTATTAAACTGGGTAAAAATGTTCTCTGTTATACATACAAAGTAGTTTATTCCAGACTTGCTTAGCACAAACTCTGCTTTATAGACCTTGAACTGTAGGGGAGCAAAGTCTGCATGACCCCCGGCTTGGTGACTGCCTTGGATGAAGCACTTGAGATGTGCTCTGCCAGACCTGCTGTACTGTTGGTTGTGAACGAGTACTGATAGCAACTGGCATTGCTTAGAGAAAGCTGAAGCAAGGACAAGATCTGTTTCAGAGATAACAAAGAAATTGTTGTGAAAGTTGCATAGAAGAATGAAACTTTTCTCCTAGTAGTAGTCAAGTGAAAGCAATGTTTTCCCTTACCTGTGCTAGTGGGAGACGTAGGGCTTAAGACAGTCTAGTCCTCTAAGAACTTCACCACAGCTGTAGATAACTCTTCGTTTACTCAAATCTGATAGCTTTTTGGCTAATCATCATATATAAAATATAAAACATCTCTCTGATGTGTGTATTTCATTATGTCTTTGCTTTATGGCAAGATTGTTGAGATTTATCGTAAAGGAAGTATCACAGTTAAGCTTCCTTGAATGGTCTCATCCTTTTAGCCTGCTTTTGAAAATGGCTTCTAATCAAAACCTATAATTTTTTTTAAACAGAAAACACAGAGTTTTGGTGGCACTCATCTTGAGGTGGATGTGTTGTTTGTTTTTCACAGTGGCAGGTGTTAAGGTTGCATGCGTATTTACACCTCCTTGACTTCTAGTCCCAAGGAAACTTAATCACCTAAATTAATTTGTTGCTATTGCTTAAGGAATGAGAATACATTGTATCTAGCTGCAGAAGAATGAACGGATGTAAGCCTGAAATACCAAGGACAAAACAGGTGTAGGACTGGTGCTTTGAGGGGCCTTACTGCAGGAATACTCTGTGGTTGTGACTCTGTTCTGCAGTGCATTGGTCTCCATGTAAAATAAATTCTGAGTTGTGGTGTATTTTACTTGAAAGCCACACTATCGTATGAAATGTTTGAAAGACTGAGAAATCAAGAATAATCTTCTCAGAAGTTATCCAAAGTTTTTGTTTCTAGATTAGTGAAAGATTTAAATCGTGAAAATTTATGCAGTTTGTTTGAAGTGAAATGAGTACATCTTTGTGAGGTTTTTATCACACATTTCTTTTTCTGTGTAGAAATATCACAACTGAAGATTGCCTTGAAGAATTGCTGTGTATTCCCTCAATGCTAGTTACATACCTGTAGGCATTTACCTCTGTTGCTTGCCTAGCTGATTTGTGGACCCCCTAGCATCACACGTTGTATTTTACACGCATACAGCACACACACATGCATATGCAAGCGTAAGTATTCATGTTTGCTTTTCTGTTTCTGGATTCTGCCAAGTTAAATGCGACTACAGCCATACCTTTTTACATGTGGCACTAGTAGTAGCTTCAACAGCTGGAAGCTGTAGTTGCAATCTGCTCTGCTGCGATGCCTGATCACAGCTGGGGCATGCTTGCAGAAATGGCCGGGCCAATTCCAGCCTCTGCCCACCTCGTTGGGAGTTTTACTATTTAGTGGCTTGATTACATGCTCACTGCCACTAAAAAGTCCTTTGTAGCAGCCTTCGTTCTCTGTCTGTGAGTCACGAGCTTGCATTCTGCTTAGTTTCAGCTACGAAAGTTCAGCTTGATCTTTGCAGGCGCAAGGTGTGCTCCTTGCCTGCGCCCGAATAACTTGTGGCAAAGCTGCATCGTAGTCCTGGCCTTTAACTGTTTGTTCCTTTTAAACTTAATTTTGTTTCTCCTTTTATGTTTGCCCTTTTGACCTCAGCTCTTGCTTGAAGGAAAAAGCCCATACTGACCCCAAACCTGTACATTGCTGCCCTGTTTTTGGGGCTGTGCATGGGCTTCCCTGGCCCCATCCCACAGGCAGGTTGCGGGTGGGAGGGACCGCGCCATGTCTCAGCAGTCCGGATGCTGAAGATGTGCCCACAGCTAGTGGCTTGCTCTGTCTGGTGCAACGTGTCCCAGTGTTCATGGGTGGTTTTGAGCTTCCCATCAGGGCCTTGATTTATGTGTTGGAAATACTCTCCATTTTCTTTGCCCATTTTCTATTTCCTGCGATGCCAGTTTGGTTAATTGTATGATTATAGGTGAGATTAAACACCAAAATAAAACACCCATGTGGCTTCGTATACTGATGTAATGGACTAAATTTTCCTGAAGTACCGGACTTTGAAGAACTTCAGTGTAAAAATGAGGTAACTGCTCTCTCTCTTTGCCACTTTATGACATACTCAGCTGCTTCATTAGTATCATTATTTTTGTATCACTTACGTGGTTTCACAAGTTGCCTGTAAAGTTGGTAGTTTAGGGAACTGGGGCTTTTGCTGCCTGGGATGGAAAGGGGAAGCAGTGTGGTACAAGGGAATAAAGATGTTTAGGTAAGGCATGTAAGGTGGTTTTTTTTTTTTTTTTAATACTATGATCAACAATAAAATAAGCAATATTTTTTTGTTTTTTAGGTTTTTTATAAGAGTCCAGAAATGAAGTACTCTTGAGATGTCTGTTTAGACTTTTTTTCAGTTTCCAAAGCAAAATACTACCTAAATATATGCTCTTCTGTTTACACAACTGGTGAATATTTTCTAAAATGAGTTCTTGGCTTTTGAAACAGAAATGCTGATACATTTTGCAGCCACAGACTTGTGAAATATGCAGGTCTGTGGCTACAGAGCTTCAACATTCAGCCCCCTCTTTTGGCATAAAGTTCATTTATGAAACAAGGATTTCTAATAGAAATTATTTTATAACCTTGAGTAATGAATACTGAAGGAAGACATTGTGAAGATACCTGGTAAATAGTTTATTGTTTTCATAATTCAGAAATATGTGAAAGATGGATATATTTACTTTATTGTCAACTCCTGTGAAGAAGGGACTTCAAATTCACTGATGCTGGCTGCAGCTAGTCATAGTTAACCATATGGTAGTGCATACTAATATTTAATGAATTTTGTAGCATTTTGTTTGAAAGGCTGGTTGCCAAAATGGGTTTTAAATATTGGGGAAACACTGCTCTTCATGATGATAGGCTGCACTTCAGAAATGAAGTGCACTGGGAAGAGTCCCAGTTTGAAGAACAGCATCTCTGCTGCTCCATAGAGGGCTTCAGCATGAATTAAACTGACCTCTGAGGACAAGTGCTATTCACATTTAAGTATTATTTCTAAATATACTTAATAAATGTTGTTCATGTGTGTTCATCAAATAAAGCGTCTTCATTCCTGTATTGTAGTTTGTGATATGCAGACATCTTAAATTAGCTGTGCAGCAGCTGTATCATGAAGTTTGTTGGTAGGTCTCCATTCCTAACGGAGGAGGTGGAGAAATAAAAAGAACGAAGTCAGCTGCTTTTACTGGCTTAATGATTGTCTGCTCAGAACTTCATTAGACCTCATGCTTGTGCTGGATTTTGATAGTGGATACTGATCTTTACAAGATCACGTAAAATAATACCTAAAGAGGCAAACGTATTTAGTTTTGAAGCACTTCTGCGGTAAATGGTAAATGTTTAGGAGTGCTTTGCTTTGTGATATATGGGATGAGAAATAGCTAGGTTTAAAAATGTGGTCACTGAAAACCTCCTGGGACTCTGACAGCTGCTGCATCAGACAGAGATTAGAAATTTGCTGGAGGAGTGGAGGGCAGCACTCGATTTGCTCAGACAACTTACTTTTGTTAAAGGCATCTTGCATCACTGCACAGTATCAATGATGTTATAGTTCTGTTGGAAAATACGTCTTATTCTAGAGTTAATTAAACTTAAAGGTACAAGTCTTCTCTTGTTCTAGTCTTAGAAACCTAATTTTTGGGAATGCTAGGAATCCATGCAGCTGGAAGGGCATTCAGTCCTGTTGCTGCTTCAAGCCAGCGTGCCAGGGATGGCTGTGATTGCATTTCTAAGCAGCCCATGTTTCCCCAAGTGCTTTGCTGGTGTGCGCAGCCCAGGCTTGTGTTGGTGTGAGCATGTGGGGCTCTTTTTTCATTTTGCCAAGGCTGTTTTTGTTGCATAAGTCTACGGGTTGCAAGATCTGGGGCCTGGCAGGTACCTACTTGAGAGAATGTACTGGCTATGTGTGGGCCATGTTCTCTAAAATAGTACGTATTCAGATTTAAATTTGGACTGATTGCCAAAAAAAGTGCTTTCAAGCAGAGGTGTCCTTAACCCTTAGTATTTGCTAACAAAGTTATGTCTCCTAGCTGAGCTTTGTAATATGTAAGAGCTCTTATTTAATTAGTGTCTTCATTTTTTTTTTAAATATATATTGTTCAGAGACCACTTCATGCCAGCCCTCCGTGCTGCTTCTGTGCCAGCGTGTGAAATGAGGAAGTGGGCTGCTCTCAGCTTCTTGCATGGTGGTGTCTCCCTCTAAAAATCTTAGAGACACCCCCCCTTTATAATTTAGTTAGTACCAGAATGAAAATGTCATCATGTGCAGAAATCAGGAAATGGCCTTTGTGCTCTCCAGACAAATAGTAGTTTTGGGGAAAGTTGGAGGTTCATCAAGACAGGAGATGCAGGGGATGGCTGCTTGCTCTTCCTTGGCTGTTGATCTTGCAGAAGAGGAGGGCAGCAGGTGAGCAGAAGTACTATATCTGGGAGACTCCTATGCTGCTGCTGGTCATCTGGAGCTGGTCTTAAATCTCCGGGCTGGAGCTGGCCATGCGTAGATGGGCAGCAGCCGCTATGTGCGGGCTGTGTGTCCCTGGCTGCCTCGCTGACCTTTTGGCTGGCAGATCCACCTTCTGGGAAATCTCTGTTCTTGCTGATCGTCTCTGCTTTAATGCTGCAGTCATACGTGCCTCCTGGCGTGGGCAGAACTTGTGGCTGTTTTGTTTATATGCTGACCCATTTAAATTTATACAATTTAGTTCAAGTTTTATTTGGTTTTTTTTAAATTATTTTCCTTTTTTGGGAAGGGGAGATCTGGAGCATTGGAATATGGACATTCATTTTGTCAGAGAAAATCAAAGTGCAAAGTGTATGCTTTTTTTCCCTTCCTTAATAAGGGCTATACCCATAGTTCAGAATATGGACTCTAATTGTCAAAATACTATTGGCAGTCGTGCTTACAATGAGAAGGCAGCAACTTCTTCAGTTTTCTTACGCTTAACTCCAGAAACTGTGACGTGGGTGGAGTTTCACTTACCTGTCACTGACTTTTCAAACTACGCAGTTAGATAAAGCTGAAGCAACTTGCTATAAATGTGGTGACTTGTTAGACCACATTTATTGTGCAAATGAACTACCATCCTGCAAGATCAGCAGAAATGCTTAATGTTTGCCTGGATGGAAATTAATTAAAATTTGGCGACTGAAGTTAAAGGAATGGATTTGTTGCCCGTTGTGTTTTATGAAGCTGCCTTTCAGTTCCCACAGTGCGAATAAGTGCAATTGCAAATGTTGTTTTGGCATATGTGAGTTTCAGTCCAAGTTGGTGTTAAGTTCTGGCATCTGTAGCCTTCTTAGATTTAGATTAAACTTGTTTCATTTCGTCTGCTGACATTTAATATATGTTAAATGCATTTGAAGCCACTAACAGGAGTAAGGATACTAAAAATCCAAAAATGTACTGTGGTGGTGGTGCTGGAGGCTGATTTGCTTGTAGCTTGCATTTGCTTAAAACTGATTCGAGTTAATCTGCTAATTTGAATGTAATTGTTAGAATTAAAAAAAAAAGTGCCTGTGCTGTATGTATCTCAGATATATATCCAGATTTAAATTTTGATTGCCAAAAGCATGCTTGCAGACTGAGAGATCTTTAGTGTTTGCCAACTAAATTATATCTTATAGCGATGCTTTGCAATATATAGAAACTCCTAATCAGATATTCAAAAAATGAAGATGCTGTTATTCAGAGATGCTTCATAGCAGGCCTCCGCAGTTCTCCCCTGTCAGGATGTGAAAGAATTATGTGCTCTGTGTTGCTGCTCGCTGCTAACGTGTTGATTTCTCTTTCCAAAAATATTCTCTTCAAATGTGAACCTTCAAATTAAATGTAATTATTTGCAACCCCCACCACCCCTTCTCCTAGAAAACCTGTCTCTGAAGGCATCCTGGTGGTGCGCTGAGGGAAGAGGAATTCCTCCTGTTGTCATGTCCCCTTTCTCTGGAAATGTGTAATTGGCAGGTGTCACTTGTAACTCTTTGGTTAGTCCTCCTCTTCTTTCCTTACCCTTCGCCCCCTTCCCCTGCAGCACTGTCCTGTGAGGCTCCAGCACCGGAGTGCTGTGGGGCCGGGTCCGAGGGCTGTGCTCCCGGCTGCCCTTACCAGCAGTCCTCTCCCATGCGAGCCTTGGAAGGTGTGAAGAGGTGGGAAGGTGTGAGCAGAAGGCTTTCCAGCAAAGCTTGGAGTCTGGCTTCTGCCCCTGTGCAGATTTCTCTGGGTGTGGGAGCTGTGACCTGGCGGCTGCTCTGTGATAGGGTCCTGCTGAAAGGCTGCTGTCTGTCTGGCCCGTCTGTGGGTACGTCACTGCTGCTCTGGTGTGAGGGGGAGGCTGGGGAAAGGAATTGCATTGGCTGTTATTGGTTACAGGGAGAAGTGTGTAGTGAATCGCCATATAGGTTCCTTGCCACTTAAGGCAGTTAAAGTACATCCCTCGGCCTCTCTGGAGGATACCGTGCTGCTGCCTTTATTCCTCAGCAAGGTCTTTTGGTGTCTCTGGAGGTTCAGGTGAGGAGAGCAATGCTTGTGCTGAAGTGAAAGATTCATGATGGAAATATTGTTCCAAGATAAATGTTTATTGATTAGATTCATTTGTATTACTACTTTTTTTTTTTTTTTTTAATGAGCTTTGTGTTGATGTTAAGGAAGGTTAAGTTGCCAGAGCCGGATCTGGCTTGGGTATTTGCAGCCGCTGTTTGTCTGTCGCCACTGCTACACTTGTCCTACTTCAGCCCTGCCTCTGAGCTGAGCTCTGCTCAGCTGATGGATCTGCAGCTTGAACCAGAAGCTATTTGAAATTCAGGGTGAGGATACAGCCTCACGTGTGATCTGATCAAATTGTGTTACATAACTCAAACGTAGATGAAAATGCACTACATATTTTTATCTAGCTAGATATATTTAGATCTTGATTAGTAACTAAAAATCTATAATAAAGGAAGCAATACCAAAAAAGGTGTAATTTTTTTTTTTTAGATGTGAAAACCCAGATTGTGACTGCATGTTTAACTCAGAGTAGCTTCACTTTTTCGTAGCTGTTATGGTATCTTGGCCCTTCCATTTGGGATGGAATCAGGCAGAGCCATCCCATTGAACCAAACATTGTGTCACTTTTGCATTTTAAATGCAGGTGGCACAATGTTCGAAAAACTCAGAGAATGACAGAGAGGGCTGAACCAGGAACTTTCTCTTTCAGCTCAAGTTGTGGGATTATTTATTTTTTTTTTGCCTTATTTCCCCTTCTTCCTTGACGAATATACACAGCCTCTGAGTAAAACTACGGTGCCAGATCCTTATGGCTGAGGGTTTGCCTTTGCTGCAAGAGGTGAGCATCTCTGCTAAATTGTGTGAGTGTGTATTCTAGCCTGTAGAGTATTAATACTGGTCTAGGGTCTGGTCCCTGGTGCTGTTGGTGTGTTTTGCCCTTACCCACAGATGTAGTAAATCCAGTAAATGCCTTCTTGAAATAAAAACAAGGACGGGAGTTTAAAGCAGTATTTTAAAATGCAGCCTGTTGCAACTGATTTTGGGAAAATAAAGAGATGCTATCTTAGTGCAGACTTTTCCATGCTTGTTAGGAAACTTGAGTCGCTCTTGAATAATCCAGTTTGTTCAGTCTATGAAAACCTGATACTGCACTTTTGCCTATTTCTTCTTTACAGTTCTGTGGCAATGACATAGTAATAAGTATTAAAAGGAGAAACCATAATCTTCTCTGCTTGCAGTCCAAGCCAACGCTAGTCATTCCCTGATGCTATGAAGTCATCCTTTGCTTTGAGGTTTCTAGCTACGACTTTGCTCCAGACGTCTGCTCTGGGTAAGCAGTAGTGGCATTAGTGAGGGAGTCCTCATGCCCTCCCACCCCTTCTGACCCCTCTTCAGACCATCCTCTTCTGGCTGAGGAGACCAGTTCTGCAAAGTCCACCCTGTCCTTTGACAGCTATCCCTCCTTCCCCCTTCTGAAGCACTGGAACAAAAATTAAGACGTAAATGAATTTACAATGGTTGCACAACCCAGTTATGCAATAAGGATGACGTGGTAGCGTATACATATGTAGAAAATGCCTTTTTGAAGAGATGACATTAAGCACAATTTCACCACATTCTCCCCAAAGATGAGGGCAACTGCTTTAGTGGCTTCCCCCCAGCTGGTTAACCTGGGTAGTAAAGCACAACAAATATTCAGCTTCTGTTGACCAAGGATTATTGTTGATGGAGAAAAAGAAAATTGGTTCTTGTGGACTGTGGACTGTTTATTTGGGAAGGAGTTTTTTAGCTTGGGGCCCAGAGTCCAGGCAATTATCATTACAGTAGTCAGTCCTGGGGAAATGTCCTGCACTGTAGTGAGTTTTTGTACTGTCAGCGTAATCTAAATTGTGTGTTGTGTTTTGGTTTGGTGTGGGGTTTTTTGGTTGGCTTTTTTTTTTTTTTTTTTTTTTTCAAATGAGCAATAGAGTTTCAGTTGGAGGCATCATGTGCTAGTCCAACAGGTCTGTGAGTTCTCAGTGTTTCTTGCAGCTGGGAACCCAATTCCCTACTTCTTATGGGTTTTTTATTTATTGCATGGCACGGCTGACTCCTGCCTTTGGGGTGAAGGAGGGGGACTGATGGCATGGTGCTCTAACTGCATTTTTGGGGCAGACTGATTGATAAGGCTGCCTTGACACTGAATGTGATGCAGGCACTCCCCTGGCGAGCTGCCCTGCCTGTCACGCAGGCTGGTGGCCTGTGCTGCACTGGGAACCCAGCGCGGGACTGCAACTGCTCATCCCTCGGAGGTGCCTCCTTGTTCCTGTGTCCTCTCTGGACCTGTGAGTGAGCTGGGGGGCTGCAGCTGGGGCTGGGGGTGGCTTTCACATTGGGTGTTATTACCAGGCACCTTTTTGTAAATGTCTTGGACATAACTGCTAATGCCTTGGGGCAGGTCCTTTTACATGTCTTCAGCTGAGCAGGTTTACATTCAGCTCCTGGGCTTTTCTCCCAGCTAAAGTGTCCCATCTCAACAGAACTGGCTGGTGCCATCGGTAACATGATGTGCTGTGGCTCCTGGCCTGACTTTGGCTGGTACTTTTTGTTTTTACTTATGTGTGGTGAAAATAACCCTTTTCTCCCTCAGTTGCTTCTTTTCTTGCATCTGTGTTAATTTCTGGTAGGTAGAACAAATAAATGATGCTAACTATATGTAATGCTTATTGCTGATTGAAAGAAAAATTCTGCAGACTAAGCAAGTAGACTGACCTGACGACTCCTCATGGCAACTGCCTGGTTTAAGTTAACATTCAGAATATTTTTATCCTAGTTTACTCCTTAGAAGCTATTAGAGAGAGTGCTGCTAGAGTAATTTTCAGATGAATCATGCCATCTGCCATGCATGCTTTGCTGTTTCAGCAGTAGGGGAGGAGAGGGGAACATATACATATGGTGGTCTGAAACAGCGTGTTTGCATTCACTGTAAAACTGATTTAAGTTTCAGAGTGTTTTTTCTTGCTTTGGTTATCAGTTTAACATGTGGCTGCAGCACTGATATTGCTCTGTTGGATGGTTGGTGCCAAACTTTGCAGAGACTCACAAAGGTGCAGGGCACACATGATCTGGCCTGTTAGTGAGTCGAAGTGGAGCATTGCAAAGTCCTTTTTAGAAATCACAGTACAAAGGTTGACCCTTGGGATTGCCAAACTGAGCCAGCTGTCATTTGCAGCCCCCTAAAAATAAAAAATAATATAAAAATAATAAAAAAGTTGTAGACAGATTAAACTGGAGCAGGTAGCCTAGCAGCACAGAGGGGAAGGTCACTTGTGGAATGAGTTCTGCAGGGCTGATGTTCAAGACTTGTTCTTCGAGGAGCTCTCCCAAGTCAAGGGAGGAGCATCCCCAGCACATGGCCATCTTAGAATCATAGAATGGCCTGGGTTGAAAAGGACCTTAAAGATTATCTATTTTCAACCCCCCTGCTATGGGCAGGGACACCTTCCACTAGAGCAGGTTGCTCAAAGCCTCATCCAGCCTGGCCTTGGACACCTCCAGGGATGGGGCATCCACAACTTCCCTGGGCAACCTGTTCCAGTGCCTCACCACCCTCTGAGTAAAAAATTTCCACCTCATACCCAACCTAAATCTCCCCTCCCTTAGTTTAAAACCATTCCCCCTCGTCCTGTCACTATCAGCCTCTGTAAACAGTTGCTCCCCCTCCTGTTTATAGGCTCCCTTCAAGTACTGGAAGGCCGCAATGAGGTCTCCCCGCAGCCTTCTCTTCTCCAAGCTGAACAAGCCCAGTTCCCTCAACCTTTCTTCATAGGAGGGGTGCTCCAGCCCTCTGATCATCTTTGTGGCCCCCCTCTGGACCCATTCCAAGAGCTCCCCGTCTTTCTTGTGCTGGGGACCCCAGGCTTGGACACAGTACTCCAGATGGGGCCTCACAAGAGCAGAGCAGAGGGGGGAGAATCACCTCCCTCTCCCTGCTGGCCACCCCTTTTTTAGTGCAGCCCAGGACATAATTGGCCTTCCAGGCTGCAAGCAAGCATGTCCAGCTTCTCGTCCACCAGGACCCCCAAGTCCTTCTCCGCAGGGCTGCTCTCAAGGAGTTCTTCTCCCAGTCTGTACAAGTAACTGGGACTGCCGCAGCCCAAGTGCAACACCTTGCACTTGACCTTGTTGAACCTCATTAGGTTCTCATTTCATTTTACCTGTGGGAAAGAGCAAGCTGGCATTTGAAACCAAAAATTCATAACCACAGTGGAGCATCGAACGTGTCGTGTCCCATCTTGTGTTTTGTCCAGAAGCAATTATTTGGGAGAATAGCCAATCTGTTAGTAAGGTTCGTGAGTTTGGATTTGGGTTTGGAGAGGGCTGGAGTCATAATCTCGGAGTCTGTACTTCAACCATATCCCATCTTTGAGAATAGGCTATGATATTAGATAATGCTTTAATTATTACAAGGCAGAGTCAATTCTTCTGTTCTAATATATTAAAAATCCTCCCTTGCTGCCTGTCCTAAAGATTTAATTTTCTCATAAACTGATTTGGCTGGTGAACTGTTGCACTGAAAAGTACTGATAGATTTTGTGTTTTGTTCGTATCTTTAAACTTTTTATGAGAATTTAATCTTGTGCTTGGTTTTAGTGCCCTGTCAAACTATATTTGAAGAAATTGAGAGCAGAATATTGAAGTGTGGAACAATTAAACTGTTTTCTTCCCTTTTCATGCATTTTGCCCCTGCCCCTCAAGGGAATGATATATCTGGTAAACTCCAGAATTAATTATGTGAGGTCAGTTGAAGGCCTGAACAATAGTGTGCTCTCTTTTTTCAGGCAAGAAAGACAATTTTGAAATGCCAGGAATTACAAGCAAAGATTGGTTGCCTATGGAGAGGAGTTGTTGCACCAGGTATCAAGCTGACATGCAGGCAGATCTCTGCTACCCTTACCTGAGGATTAGTTTATGCCCTGAAGCAAATGGGTTATTAACTCTTGTAATTTTATTTTAGCATGTTTAACAACAGATACTGTTGTTTATAAAACCCATTTAATCCCTTTTTAATCACTGCAAGTTATTTTCCAGTAGTTATCCTGCAGCCATGGGTTCCAATGGTTAGTTATTTACTGAGCAGAACGTAGCATTTGTCTGTATATTTTTTAAGTCATTCTTTAATGCCTTGAATTAGACTTAAAAAAAAAAATTAAACCCCAAATGGTTGGGCCTCTACTTCTGATACTTTCTCCTCCCTCTTCTTTCCCCAACTTTTCAAATACCTGTAGCAGCCTTTTGCTCTTTAGTCTTTGGACTCTCTCTGCTGAATCCTTGTTTCACTTCACTTTTCCCTGGCCACTGCTGTTGCTGATGTGAAAGACCAACAGATAATCCTTACAGATTTTTATTAGCTTGGGCTTTGCTCTGCACCTCAAGGCATTTATTGATAAATAGGGGCCTTGTATTATGGGATGTATAAACAGGAGCATGTGACTGCCCTCTGCATTGGATTTGAGAACATAGGAAATAGCGGTGGTGGTGGTGGCGTCACGATGCTCTTAAAGGAGGCAGTGCCTTTTCTTAGAGCCAAGGGTACCGGGGGGAAAAGTCTGGGAAGATTTTAGGTGTTCAGGAAGTTCTTTGTGTGTGAGATAAGAGCTGTTGACTTCAAAACTATATATAACTGAGAAGAAATATTTTCATTTTCAAAGATGGTCAGAACAACAGCGTCGTTGGTAGGTGTGGAGAAAGGGCAGTAAGGGAGTTGGAGCTCTGAGTGGCTCTCCCAAGGGAGGGGGAGAGATGGAAGCTGTTGGAGCTTGGAGCAAAGGAATAGAATACCCACCATAGTTATCGGCATCGTTGCTTGATCTTTTACACGTTTCCCATCTATTCCTGGGGCAAGAGCTGATATTTGCTGCGTTTTTTTCACTGCCAGCCGGATGCCAGCAGTCAAACTGATGCGCAGCCTGTCCTTTGGAGACCAGGCTGAAGTGAAAGCACACCAAACGCCCTAATTTTCAATTTATATTCCAGGCTGAGACAGAGGTAAGAAATATTTACACCAAAAATCGCTTAGCAGGTGAGGTGCTTTTAGCTAGACACGTGTAAATGTAGAGGCAAACAATGCGTGCATAAAACATGACTCATGCCAGGGCCTTTGGGCCTTTTACGTTGTCCCATCTGTGACCCAGGGCAGTGCTGCGGCTGCAGAGATCTCTTCTGAGGTAGAAGTTTCCAAACTGCTCCGGTTCTGCTGAACAACAGTGTTTAGTAACACACCAGCTGAATTTGCAGCTGTGGCTCAGGACGGCATTTTATTTTTGCAAGGCAGCTCTCACGACGGCATCCCTGCAGTGGTCCAGCAGCTGGTGTCCCTGCCCGAGTGCAGCCAGCGTGAGGCTGGGGACGAGGGTGTGATGGGGGAGTTTGTTGTGCTGCCCTCTGTAAACTTGTGGGGCTGGGTCCTATCTCCCTTTCTCACTGGACATCAAGGAAACAGGAAAGGAGAATTTTGCTCTTCTGGACCAAGTATGTTTGGATGCATGTGGATGGCCCATCTGCACAGAAAGAGGGGTGGAGACCCTCAAGGCTTTTCAGGTTTGCTGGCCACTGTGCCAGGATCCTTCAGCATCTTGCAAAAATCTGTCCTCTCCGTGCCAGTTGCTGGGACTTGATGTAACAATGCTGCCTTCCATGTGGGGGTAGTTTTGTGCTCTGTCAAGTGTGTGTTTGAAAAAAAAAAAAAGGTATGCACCCTATAAGCTACTTTGCAATGCAGTGTGAAAGATTAGGAATGAGAATGAGAGTGTGATAACATTTATGTCTTTTTGGCTGTAGGAGCTTTGCCTGTTGGCTCTGATTAAGCCAGTGTTCAGCCCGTGAATATTTTTTTCCCTTAATGTTAGGAGATCTGATATTACAAGAGATTTTGCCATCAGGGCCAGTTGGCATAAAGCGAATACCTGACTGACTTGAAATAATTTGATTCGTATGCCTTTTGCTGGGAGAATCCCTTGCTCAGGCCTATCCCAGGGATAAATGAATCATGCAAAGAAGAAATTGAAAATGCCAACCAAGGCTTTAAGTTTGGTGCTATTAAGTGACTGTTAAATGAGTTTTGCTGTAGGAAACATGCCTTTTCCTAGAAATGTCTTTGACATGGTCTGAGTTATACTGAGATGTGAAACTTCCTTCTACATTTAAGGAAAAATAAGATCAGAGGGCAGAATATGCTTTTATTGTCAGAAACTCATGACCAGGCTTATTGCTTGTGCTGCTGATTTGCTAAAGTACTTCTTACACTGAATTTTATTATATGAGGGATAGAAATAGAGTAGCAAACCACATCTCTACTGACCTGAATATTCGCTCTCCCCCGTAACACCTTTTTTCCTTGCCATGTAAATCTTGCATTAGTGTTCAGATGGGTAGCTCCAGTAAGAAAAGTAGATCTCGTTCACTATTAAGATTTGACTTTTCATCTTGTACTGGCAACCTAAAGATCAAGTGCATAACTGCTGATGGGAACCAGTTGTGTGAGAGTCCGATGAGGTTCTGGGTCTCCTCTGCAGCATCGAAGCTTCAAAGTAGGAAAGAGAGGTTTCATCTTTGTCCCTGACCAGTTAGCTGGAGTGTAGACCACAGTTGTCTTCTGAACTCCGTGTGAGGTTGGCTGAAGTTCGAAAGCCTAATAGCTGCCTTTAGTTAAGCCTAGTGGTTCCTTTCCATGTGTTGACTTTTGTGATTCAAAGTACCTCTTGATGTTGCAAGGAAAGCTCTTGGGTAACAGGAGCAGGGAAAGAAGACAGCTAAATATGAAGAGGGTTATCTAGTCTGCTTTTGGCTTAGGAGGCTAAGCTATTTGGGATGGGTAGTTGGTCAAGGAGAATAGGTTCCTGCTCTGTTCACAAGGAGAAACTTCATCAGGAGTGTTGAATCACTCCCTAGAAAGGGAAGCAGTCCTTGTGAACGTCCCAAGCCTCAAATTGTGAGACACCATCAGTTTAAGGAAAAGGCCAAAGGACAGTTTCAAGTGTTGACAAAATAACCTCATCAAATTCGAGCCAGTAGCCCTGAGTGCATGGGACTAGGATGGTATCTCAGACCATGTTGTTTATTGCTCATGTGAGGACTTTGTATTTTGGCTCCTTGAGAAATTGGCCCAGTTTGCCCTGTTGTGCAGACACTGAGAGTTTAGGAACCTCTGACTTTCTCAGTACAGGCTGTATTTTGGCAAACTGATTTGGAAACCAAGCTCTGGGCATCTTCTTGTCCATACCACAGTGGCCATTAAAGGACTGGGAAGAAGGTTTTCTAAGAAGGATTAAAGAAGCAAGAATTTTCTAGTCTGTAGAGGACTCATGGGTGTCATATGCAGTAGCAACAGCCTGCTCTTGCCTCTGAGGAGGTGGAAAGGTGACAGCCCTACATGGGGTTTAACCAGCTCCTGACTGCCCACTTGCCAGCACTGGGAAATATTAACTCCGGTTAAGTTAAGTTAAAGACTGAGCACCACCACACAATTCACACATAGTGTAGGTGTGTTTTTTTGAATAAGTAGCATAAGTTCCATGCATAGGCAGTCCGAGGAGGTTCTCCCCTTTTTCCATTTAAAAGCAAGACCTGGGATACAGAGCAGTACACTCTACCTCCTGGTTGCATATGATGAAATGTGCTCTTTGAGCCAGAGATGGCCATGACGTCTGTCAGTCTCAGCCTTGCCCACTCCCAGGACAGACATAAGAAATATTTGAACTACAAGTTGTTCTGTGCTTCCTAGAAAGTCTGCAAGGGCCAGATGGTTTTGGTATGGGGACAAAAGCTGTAATGTGCCAGTAACCTCAGCGGGGTGCAGAGAAATTTCCTCTTGTTTGGGAGTACTAGAGTTTTGAAAAATCAAAGCAAACAAATGTGTTTTGGTTGTGGTGTTTATAAGTGAAGGTGAGAGAGGAAATAAGAAGACTTTGAAATGTGAGTTAAATCATGAGTGCCATGAGTTGTTGTGTTTTTCTTGTTTTTTGCTTTGTAAAATCCCTCTTTCTCTTGCTGAGGTTTAGTAAGGAAAGTTTTACTTTCTAAAGAGAAGACGATGATGTGTATCACAAAGAAAAGGAATAACTTAAAGGTATGTAATCTGCTACGTAATGGAAGGGTTTGTTATGGAGAAAAATTGCAACAGTAAGATCTTACAGGATTTCCTATTAGTTGCAAAAAACAATCTTTACCTGGAAGCATGAACTCTTCAATAATATTGTAAATGCAGACAAGAATAAAAGAAAAAGATACAGAATGAATTAATGTTATAAACAAGCTGCAATTATTAGGGTAGGTAACTTGCTATGAATTGTATTTAAGGAAATGGCTATTCCCATGCAGAAAATTAGAATAATTAAGAGTCAAAGGAAGGACTTGTGGAATTCAAAGCTTGTCTGCTTTTTCCAACTTTGTTGTCCAGTACAAGGTATGATGTCTGTCTGCAAGTCCCATCTTTAGACATGTGTTCTTTCCCATGTTTTTTGGGTCAGAAGGAAGAGATTTTTATTTTGCTTTTACTGGTGTAGGATAGAAAAGAGCAGACTTTTGCTTTCAGAAGTAGTTCTGTCTAATGTAATTGAATGGATCTGTTCACATCACAAGCCAAAACGGAAATAAATTTAAAAAAAAAATCCAGAAGCTTAAAATGAACCATTCTTCCTGCATTTTGAAGGGTTGAAATCCAAAGTGTGAAAAAATTCTAAATGTATCTGTGGGATATTTATAAATCTTATTTTTTTGCGATTCCAAATGCTGGGTGCTTGTGCTTCCCTGTAGTGTTGTCATGAAAATTGTTTTTATTTGTAACACTGTTTGAAGTGTAGCTCTGATGTGAAATGCGGCCCCAAAATTATGGAAACTTTACTCTGTTTAGAAAAAACCTTTAATGAGTCACAAGGCAGTAATGAATCCAGCTTCTGTGCTCATCACTGTAATTATTAGGTCTAACTGTCATAAAGCAAACAAAAAAAAAAAAGAAAGTTCAGTCCAAGAGTTAAGTAGCCTTGCTTGGGATCTCCTGTTTTGCTCCTGTTAGGTAGCAACTTGCTGGCCAGTCCAAGCTCTGTTGTGGACGTGGTGGAACCCCCAAGGGATGTTGTTGAGGAAGGGATGTTGTTGCAGAATTTGGGGGCTGTGTGCTGGAGGCTTGCAGTATTTGGGGGCTGCAAAAGATAAAGAAGTGAAAGTAGCTAAGTTGGTAAGAGGGGATTGTGGGGTTGAGATTATGCCCATGGGAAGCTGTGTGGGACATGGTGGGGGGGGGGCATTAAATCTGCAGGAAACCATGGCATGGCTTGTTGTGCTTGCATAGCTTTAGTGTATCAGCCTTTCACATGCCAATACTTTCACATATTTTGACATGTATTTGTATTGAGGACAGCTCAATTGCAAGCAAAGACAACCTTGAGTTTATCTGAAACCTCCACAAAATAGCCTAATCCTAGGAAGGCCCAGGAGGAGAGGGGTTTTGGCATCCTTGCTGATGGTGGTGGGTAGCTGAGGAGGAGCATGGGGCAAAAGGGAGGGCTGGGGCTGCGTGGGGACTGGTGGTAGAACCTGGAGCTGAATCTGGAACCGTGAGTCAAAGTCCCATGACTCCATTGCAAGACCATTAGTCCTTTTAAGTAGTTGCCTTAAGGGCTGCCAAGAATTAGGGCTGATGGATGGCACCAGAACAGAACTCAAATTATTCGGGGTTTTCAGCTGGAAAGCAGCATGGGTTGGAAGCCAACACTGCAGTGTGTCTCACAGGCAAACTCTGGCACAGTAAAACGTGCATGTGAAGGACAAGGCTGGCCTGCTGCAATTGTAGCTCAGAGTCCTGACCACTGTTACACAAAGGATCTTGAGGTTTTAAAGGTCATGATAAATCTGAGTTACTGAAGCATGCGTAAGAAGCTGCAGAAAGGATATGCAAGAAATTGAAATTGTTTATTTGTACATATAACTGTATGTTTAAAAAACTTTCAGTCAAGAGACACCACTTTAAAAGCAACTTTTATCTGCATTTTTTGGTACAGTATTAGACTCTAGGTCATAAATAACTTAGTAGTTATTGATTACCAGTTATTAGCAGTAGTATTCTGTGAATTAACATATGCTTTTTACACTCCAATCTAAAGCGTTAGTTTACAATTTGTTACTGTACTTATAATGTACAAAAATGTCAGGGTTTTTTATACAATGAAATATTGGAGAAATGTTGTATTATTTATATGTTATATGTTATTTATATGTTATTTTAATTCAAATAATTTAGGTTCTTTGTATATCTGATGTCAATTACTGTATATTTCAAACATAGAGTTATAGAGCTTGCAATTCTTTGAGACAGATACTTCCCCTGGAAGCAGTCAGGGCTGTCTTTGTGATCTTCACCCCAGATTTCTTCCTTTTACAGTTTGTGCAAATACTGGTCTTAATTGTGTTTTCCATTATTTTAAGTATTTTTATTTCTTTTTTTTTTTCAAAAAATGGGTGCGACTTAAGACTTGTTATATGTATTTTGCTTATAGAATTTTCTATATTCTATTTTTTCTATATTGTTCTGTTGTTTTAAGTGTTCTATGTATATAGGCCACTCTGTGTGTGTATAAAAATATGTGCTTCAAATTTGAGCTTGAAATAGCCATCTCAATATGTTTGTGCTTTTTGTCTAAGTCCATAAAATAGTGATGCTTATTTTCTTCTGGTTGTTACAGTTCTTTCAGTTTGCAAATGGGGTAAGGACTGATTGCACCTTGCTTGCCATACTCTTGCTATTGTGTATTTCTGTGTTAGGTAAAGGATGAGTATTTTTGGGGTGCTGGTGTTTCATCTGTCTCAATACTTTTCAATGGGACAATTTGTGTGGTTTGTATGTAGTGTTTGGACAGACCTGTCAGAAGTAGGGCACTATTTGCTTGCTAGCAATGCATGGGGCAAGAGATAGCCTTTTTCATCTGGAGTTTACAGCCACAGGTCCTGAGTGTGCAAATGCATGACCGAGTAGTTATGAGCATGTCATGAGCACTGGAACCTGATTAAAGATAGCTTCTTGGGAGCAAAAGTGCAGGCGAGGTTAGAGCCTAGACCTTTACCTCAGCTCAGGCAACCTGTTGTTTACAGGAGTGAAGTAGTGGAATCACTTTGGCAAAGAGGCTATTTGTCACAAATTTCATTTTCTTTGGCTGTTTGTGCAGTATTTTTTCTTCTGTATTTTTCTTAAGGTTTGTTTTTGCAGATCATATTGAAAACATGCTGCTTTTTCTTTTCTAATTTGATTGTAATAAGGGCTTTGTTAATCAAAAATAAGTGCAATAAGGCAGAATGGCTTGGTTATTTTTACATTTTCCTGTTTAAAAAAAAAAAAAGCCTCAGTAAGTGAGCCACAATGAGCCGTGATGTATTTCCTCCATCAGGATGGAAAATAAGCCATTTATTATTTCAGCTCTGACTCACAGTGAACCTGCTGACACTGAGACATTTTATAATCATAAGGAACAGGTTAGGGCAGTAACTTGGACGCCAGGATGGGGATTACCTACTTATTACAGTGTTTTACAACCTGGATGCTTTAGGTTTTTTGGCAGAATGTCCTAAACCTCACACTAAACACCACGTTGTTATTGTACAATTAGTGCTTGCAGGTCTTGCTATAGGTGGTGCCAGCTAGACAGATGCCTTCATTATTATTATCCCTTTTACTATATATAAAGATTTCATCCCTTTAATCCATGTAAATTTTACTGCTCTTTAAAGTGACAGTAATAGTTACACTTCTCGTCTTTCCTTCTTGTCCTGCGTTCCCAAACTGACTGGGGCTGGGCTTGCTCAACACAGAAATGGGAGATTTCCAAGAGAAGCCAGGTTGTGCGGGAAGTGGCGCTGATTACTCAGTAGACAGTGCTGGTGGTCATTGCACAGTCTCCCGACACAGTCTGCAAGAACAGCAGTGCTAACTCCAGCATCCTGGGCAAACTCCAGCTGAATAATTACTTTCTGCCTGCCTCAAATTCCTCTGCAGCTTCAGCTGGAGAAGTTGAGCTTCGTCTCCCTTTTTATAAACAATCCTGTAATGTTCAAGTGGAGTGGCTACTTCATTGCACCTGGGAGGTAACTAAATGTATTTTGATGTCGGGTGAGAGACTTTATCCTTGCACTTGTGTATAGCCTGAGAAATGCTCTGGTGCATTTTCGGATGGTAAGTCCTGGGTTTCATTCTTTGCATTTGTGAAAGCATCTGTCTTGTCATGTTTGGTGCTTGTATAAATAACTTCAAAATATATGTCCTGAGAATAAAAATAACCAGAGTTTGAGCATTTGACTGGCCAAGGCAACTCCTAAAATGCTCCTTTTACTGTGAAATATGTGACAGACCATCTTGTAGTCTACTTTTTCAGTAACAGCCTGTGAATACAACTGCATTTACTGATAAATGAGGTCATCTGTGAAATCCATGGCCTTCAGATAGCTAAATGTTGAAAGATAACTGGGAAAGGGATATTGAGGTCCTCTTTAGAGGATGAGCTAAGATGATTCTTCCCACATAGCTGTTTAAGCATAGTAGGTGGTCTCTTGCTACCATCACACTGGGAAACCTGTGACTGGATATCTCTAGTCTACTCAAACCCACAGTTCCAACTATATAGGGAATCAGAAGAATCAGGTAGGTTAGAAAGTCATGTCTACTTTGAGAGTGTCTTCAAAAATGAGAGCGCAGCCAGTGCTCTGCTCTGGGCTTTGGTGTTCAGGCAACCTCATCCCACCATGCTAGGAGGAAGGCTGGCTTGCTGAGGCAGATGCTGCACCCTGTTCCACGTATGGGGGCTTTGCCAATATTTCATTGCTCTTTCCTGTAACAGCATTGACTTGAGGCTGGGTGCTTCTTGAGGAGGAGGTAGCCAGTGATCCAGTATATTGGGTTTTGCTGGTCACTTGGTTTAATCTGCCTTGGCCAGTCAAATTCTCAAACTCTGGTTAATGTGTTCCCTGAGTTGCGTAGCTGAAAGATTCTCATGTTGACTTGATTTTTGTCAGTGTGGAGTGTGATTCAGATGTGCCCTTACCCATTTAACACAAGCAAAAGTTACTTGCAAGAAACAAGCTGCAGGTAGAAGAGCTGGTTGACATGGCTGAAGCTCTTGGCCCCTTGATTTTGTGTTGGAGCTCATGTGCACAAGAGCTTGAATTGGTTTCTTATGAAGAAGATGGGGAAGTTAACCTCAGTGTTAAGTTTATGCTGACGTTTGCTGTTGACCTTATCTGACAAACTGTATAATATTCCGCTTGCCAAGTATTGAGTACATATTTGAGTACAAATACAAAATTAAGATTCGGTGAGAACTCCTATGCATATAAGAGCTACTTTTTTGCCATTTATTCTCCTGAAGAAGTTAGGCTTTGCATGATCCACTCTTAAACGGCCCTTTAATTGCTTCATCACATTTCTTCTTGATGAGGAGACTACTCATCTCTTCTTGAAGCCTGTTACTTAGTAGCATTCTATAGTTAACTGTCAAATCCTCCATTCAACAGGTGTTTTACTGTTCTGTCTCTTCCCTCCCTCTGGGTGCTCAGAAAGTACAGCAGTGTTACAGCATTTGTTTCTTGCAATATTGGATATATGCAATATTGGATGTTTGATTGGAATCAAAATAATTGGTTTCTTAACCAATGCAGGTTGCCCACTTAGCTGTGCAGGGTAATTTGAGCAAGCCATTAGAAAGACTGCTTGTTAGGTTTCCATTGCAAATTCTGCTTGGCGGTTCACTTTTAAATCATCTTTAGGGAGTATGTGGTAATTAAGGTGTTGTTAAAATCAGGACAGAAGCAAGCATATGGATTAAAACTTAGTATGAGAGAGTCTAATACCTTCAGGCTCCTTGGAAATGGCAAAATGGGAGGTAGAAGCAGTTCTACCTAGTTACTAGCTGCATTTAAGCTCTAGTGTCTGTAAGAGTTTATGACAGCTGAAAGCATAGACTTCCTGAGAAAAAAAATGTGATGGTGAACATGCAGTTTTATTAATAAGTGAATGTTAATGACAGACTTAATAACTTTTTGTATGATAGAGGTAAATAAAGTTATTGGTTTCCTTGCTTTCCTCTTTTTTTTTTTTTTTTTTTTTTTGAGACAGGGAAGCTCTGTGTATGACGTCTATCTTTTAAAATGCTTCTTCATAAATGCATAATCTCTGCATATTTCCATGCAGAAGAAACCAAAGTATGCATTCAGTGTAGTTCTCTTTAAATTGTTCAAGGATCCAAAATCTCACCTGGTTTTCTGTAGGCTTGTCAGCTCCCAGTGCCATGGGTCTGCACGGATCTTTCAAGATGAAGAGGAGATACTAGATTCTAGGCTAAAATATTGGCATATCGAGTCTGAAAAATCACAGTATGGGAAGAGATTGTACAAAATAGGCAAGTTGAAAGGCAATGTGGGCCTGAAGGGAGAACTTACATTATGAGCCCTTTGTTTTTCACATGAAGCATGTTGGTAATCTGCCAGTTATTTTAATGAATGATTTTTTAATTTTTTTTTTTATTTGGCCTGAACTCATGTTGAAGGGAAAACTGGAAGGCACATGTTTTGAACAGTTTGGCTGTGTTGTTTGCCGAACCAGAGAGCTTCTCCCAGAACAGGATTAACATGGGAAAGGCACTGGAGCACCTGTGTGAGAGGCAGGAGCAGGTTTGGTGATTGAGTTGTAGTCGGTACATGCTTGCTTTGGGGTCATGCGGATGTGTAAGTAGGAAGAGGTGTCTGATTGAAACTTAGAGTAAGAAATTACCCTTGTATGTGTATCAACAGAGAATGTATAAGTAAGTAGGTGTTCCTTGGGAGTTACAAGGTGTTTTTTTAGTAAGATTGTTGTGTTGTCAAAATACTTTGTGTTTTCTCTGCTGTTGTTACTTAGTCTGGCTGTAGCAGTGCATTGCATGTTTGTTACCACAAGTCCTTTTCTAGGCAAGCCACATATCCAGGTAAGAGAGTTTCCTGCTTGATACTTTCCTTTAAGCTTAAAAAGACTGATGCAAATAATTATTTATGAAATAGCAAAGAGGCTATTGCACATGTTTTGGGAGAAAAAATGTAGAGATGAAAATGAGAGTTGCAGGACTAAATTCTAGGTACTTAAATCCAGGTTAGTAAAGAAAGAGGTGACATCTTCACTTAGATGCAGTGCTGGATAATGAGCAGCTTTATAATCATAAAGCAGGAATGAACTGATGAGTAACTTCACACGTGCCAAGCATCTTTCTACTATAGTTATTTTATATTAGCTTCACACTTACTATGAAAGACTGGTTTAAGGCTATGAATGAATTAAATCCTACCAACCCCATATTCCCATCAATTTAGCAAGCTTAGATTTATACTAAGCTCATGCATGTGGGTCTTTCTCAAGCTATTTGCTTTATGATAAGAATTTTTTTTTTTTGTGAAACTGTAGCTGAATATATGTGTACATTTTACTCTGTATTTCTGGGGAAAACTTGGGAACATTAATTAACAAAAATTTGAATTTTTCCACTAAGAACAAGTATTTATAATTGGACCACGTCTGGATTTGGCCTACATAGAGGCTGAAAAAAAAAATCTGTGAGCAGTATTTTGCTGGAGCCTGTTTGTGGTAGTTATGCCAAATATTTAATAGGAAAGGTCTTTCTAGAAAGCATAT
Organism: Syrrhaptes paradoxus; assembly: GCA_013400615.1. Classification (NCBI taxonomy): domain Eukaryota; kingdom Metazoa; phylum Chordata; class Aves; order Pterocliformes; family Pteroclidae; genus Syrrhaptes; species Syrrhaptes paradoxus. The sequence continues at coordinate 126,388 of VZTO01007309.1, read as the reverse complement.
TATTTCATTAAAAAAACTACAGTGAGAACACTGAGCTCACAGCACAGAGAAAACCCAAACTGTAACGTGTCAGAAACCATAGTGTGATCCCTGGGTCTCCATTCACCTCACTTCTTTGAGCCATTGCTTGCTCTGTGAACCCACCACTAAATATCCAGCTAAGAAACCTCTGCCCCCCAAGGTGATATCCATGGAAAATCAGAGAAGGCAGTAAAGAAGCCTTAAGCAGTTGCATTGTAGGAAGTATTAGGTGTGCTTTAGATTCTTCCTTCTTTCTGGCACATGGAAAGAATCCTCTTTTTTTTTTAATTTTTTTTTAAAGTATATTGACTGCACACAGTTCTTTTCTTGGGATGGGAAACTCAATTGCTTTGTGCAGCTGTAAGCCCCCCCCCCCCTTTTTTTTTTTAAATTTCAAAATGGCTTGTTCTTCCTTGCTACGGCAAGCTTACCTTCCCTCTGTTATAGAATACACACCCTGAAAAAACTGCTCTCAGAAAGAAGTTCTGCATTGCAACTAGCAGCTTTTTCTTTACACCTGTTGGGAAATGGACCTTCTAATGATGGTTTCCACAGAGCTGGGGTAAAAACACCTTCCTGCATCCTTGCCCTTGTGTGGGTCGTGTGGGGATGTCATGTGGGGAACACTATGGCATGGGTGAGGCTGGTGGGGTGATGGCTGCCAGTGCTGTTTGAACCAGAGGCTGTGAGGACTGACCTGGTGCCCAGATGATTTATTTTACTGCTCCTCCACACAGCCCTCTGCTGCACTGGGAGGAGTAGCCTGCATTTTTGTGGGAGGGAAGCCCTCTTCAGCAGCATCAGTCATCACTCCAGCTTTGTAAGACTGCAGTGAAAGAAGGAAGTGTGACTCTCAGTCCTGGTGCTTTTGCCCCATTCCACTGCCTCCTTTCCCCAAGGCAAAGAAATCCCCAGCCTGGTGCTTCCCCCCCTGATGAAGGTTCCCTGACCATGATTAAGGATTGCAGCAGGGCAAGGTGGAGGATGAATTGCTTTTGTAGAAGGAATGAGGATTGGACAGATGTGGTTAGTTAAGTCTGGATTTGAGAAGAGAGAGGATGAGCACGCTGCAGTGGGAATGAATATGAGGTAGATGGATGGAGGATGTCATGATACAGGGAATGGAAAACACCTTTTTGGGGCTGTTCTCAGGTTCCCACTTAGCAGCCTGGTAATGCCACCAGATTCAATTTTGCCTACATTGTTGAGAAACCTTGGACCTGGTCCTAGGCAAGTATCAGTCACACGTACTTTGTCTGGGTGAAGGTTTGATGCCAGAATTGTTAATCGGATCAGGAAGTCTGGGTATGCTTTTTTTCTGCAGCTATGTGTAGGCAGAATGCTGTGCCTCCTGCTCCTGTGGGTGATTGAACTTGCCGGGTTTTATAGCCTTGAGACTTTGGCCTCCATCACATGCATCAGCATGAAAGTGGTGCCAGGCTAGAGTTTCTCAAAGAGGCGTTTATGTGGGGAGACTGAGTTCGAAACCACCCCTGGAGTCACTGACTGCAGTAACACGCTAGAGGGGCTGTAAAATATAAGGGAAGTGGTTACCAGAAGTATGAGAAGATACACAGCCAAAGCCTAGTGTTTCTGCTGTGAATGGCCTGGGCAAACAGGAGTTTTGACAGAAATGGGGTAGAGAAACACAAGTGAAAGTTGTATTTTTACTCCAGTACATATAGGTAAACAAATCAGAAACTCTGCTATTGCCAGAATGGTCAGCTTTTAGAGGATTTTAAACTCATGTTTATATTGGAATTTCAAAACCTATAAATAAATTGCATAAAGTTAGAAATACGGAAAAGAGGACAGACACATGACCAAGTGTTTATGAACATCTATCCCTTCCCAGACCGGCAGCATGGTGTGTGATGTTGTTGTTTCTCCTCCAGGAGAAGGTGAGGGGGGAAGGAGCACTGTCACCAGAAAGAAGCAAGCGGAACTTGGGCTAACGTGATCTAAAATCCTTTCATAAGGATTTATTTCATTTAGAGCACACAGTATCCTGAATAATGTAAAATAAAGGTATTTATTTTTTAAAGATCCCTTTTAGTTCATTCCTTATTGTGCGATTTCTGTTATAGGTGATGTTTAATGATGCTGGAGGCTGCAGCAGCTTTCAAATGCACCCTAGTCCCTTGGAAGCCACAGGGCTGGAAAGCCCTGTGTTTTGGATTTGCAGATGCTTTTCTTTAAAGGACTAACTTGTTGCCACTTTTGAAAGTCGTCTTGGGAGCCAGGGAAGTCCTTCCTTTATGGGAGGTGGTGCTGAAATTTTTCCTGACTTGAGTGAGGGACGCCTGAATTCCTTGTGTGGTGCTAAGACGCTGTGGAGTAGAGCTCTCTGCGAGCTTTGCAGCAGCACGGAGCCAAACAAAGCTGACGTTGGTAAGTTCAAATCCTTGAGATCTTTTGTAAATGCAAACATCCTGCAGCCTGTGCTGTACAGCGGCTCCTCACACCACCGTGTACTTCAATTCCTTTAAAATGGTAAAGAGCAAAATACATTTCCTCCTCCTCTTCCTTTCGCCCTCTGAAACTTGCAGCCCTGAGAGGCCTGTTGCCGGCCAGGGCAGGGTCCTGGTCTCGGCATCGTTTCCTGTGTGAACCTCTGCCCTCCCGTCTCGGGGCACCATAACTCTGCAGCCAGGCTGTCACAAGCTCTCTTCCTGCGATTGTTATCCCAGCATCTCCCCTCCAGTTTGTTTTACAGCACAACGCTAGTGAACGCAGGGAGGAAGGAGTGGGGAGAAGCTCCAGTCGTAAAGAGATTTCTCCCCCCGCATATTGCTGTCTGTCCAGGGGAAGGACTGAGGTATGGGGGGCAAGCAGGCGGTACCCCATGGCAGGGGATCCATGAGATGGAGCTGATGGGAATGGGAAATGTTTGACCCATCAGGCCTAACATCACGATTAAAAACAATTCATCTGAGGGCACTTATCCTTGTCTGCCCGCATGCTCTGTTTGCTACCTGACTGAAGCCAAATGTTCTTTTTAAAGTGAATTTCAGAATATAAAAATGGCCTTTACTGAATTAGCCCTAAGAGCCTTCCACTCCAGTCTTTTCTCTGCCTGGGACCTATTGTATTTAGAGTTGAGATCAAGGCATGCATCTATCCAGTGAAACACCTTTAAATTCAAAGCAAGGGCTTTGAATTTATTTTGTGGAAAGCATGAAATGATAATTTCAAGTAGATGGATAGCTGGAACACACAGAATTTTCATGTTACACATGCATCTTCATAAATATTGTATTTTGTTAATTTGTCATGATAGATTAAATGAATAGCAAATAATGCTAATGGTATCACATTGGGCTCCTAAAAGATGTAGTATTTCTTTCATTGGTGCTCATTAAATGCTTGTTAAATTTTACAAGCTGAGAATACTAATCAAGAAGGTACTTGCTGTTGTTGAAGCTTTCAGTCATATTTTTTGTTAAGAGGATGAAATCACAAAAATAATAAATAAAAAAGTAAGTCCTGTCGACTTAAAAAAATGCAGTAAGGATCTCTGGTCTTTTTAGAATAACTTTCACCGAAACCACTATAACTTTCCTGGAAACGATGTCTTCTATATACTACCTCAAGTCCTAGAAGCAAAAAGACAGAATAAGGCTGACTTGCATGTGCAGACATGTCTACAAATAGCAGTAAGGACAGAGTTCACTCGTCAGCTGTGAATGGGACTCGTGAAGGCAAATTAAAGTACTATGGGTTACTTAATTTAAACCTCTGGTTAAATAAAAAATCGGAGCAAATGTGATACACAAAAAGCAAATGAAAACACATGCCAGACAAAAATATTCTAGAATTTGTGTGTTGATATGAACCTTAGATGAAAGTAAGTTATCTGAGCCTGCCACTGCTTATTCGTTTGGGGGTGGAGAAGGGAAAAAGGAGGTGTTACCAGCTGTTGTGCAATGTAAGTCTGCAGGATGCCTCCTCTAAGAATCTAAGGATATATATACACACACATGTAAGGGTATATGTGTATATATGTATATGTATTTATATATGTATAAACATCAGTGTTTTGTTGCTAATTTGTGTATGATGTGTTTATATTAAAAGCCCAAACAAAAACATGTAGAATGGCCAATACACAAATAATGGTGCCGCTGCAAAGGCAGATGCTTTAATAGCATGCAGCCTTTAGGAGGCATGTAACATCTATGTGCTAAAATCCAGTTTCTACAGCAGTTATTATCATATTGTGTATGTAGAAGTGGAGCAAATGCATCATGTCATTGTCTAAAAATTAAGGTGAATCAGACTCGAGACATTTCTACTGGTGACAAGGTCTTTAATTTTTGTAGTCTTGCTGCTAAGTTTCCATGCATACAGTTTCTTTTTGAATAGAGATTTTTGTTGCTCTCACCTTTACTCTGTACCACGAGTCATAGTTATTTTCAGTGCCCTGGCATATGGTTTAATAAAGTCCATTTTCATAGAAAAGCACTGAGTAGGAAATATTGTTTGAAGGGTAAGACTTAGACAGCTGTGCTATAGAGGGGGTTGTTTTCTCTTCTTATGGGATTGCCACTGGATCATTAATGCCCAGCCTAGGAGGACTATTTTCAGTAATATCTACATAAATAACTTGGATTTAGCAGTATGAATGGAACTTAAGGTATCCTAAGATAAGATAAGGAACTTAAGGTATCCTAAGACTCAATTTCATGCTTAATCCGCTTCCTCTATTCACTTTTCACTTGATCATTAAGGGTAGAAGGTATTCTGGGAGCAAAAAATCATATTCATGGAACTGGAGGGCAGAAGAGTTTTTTTTCACTAGATCATGGGCCATAAATAAGAGTATGCTATAAATTTTGCAGGTAGAAAAACCTGCAGTGTCAGAGCACGTTCATGCGCAGTGTTTTAAAGGAAACTTTGTAGGAAACAAAGCTTTGGTGTGTGGTGCTGTTAATGGAGTTGCTAGCTGTTATGTCCAGAAAATGAATGCCCACTTTGATTTTGCCTTTGAAGCGTGGTTTTCTGATGCATAAAGAAAACATCTTGAAGATAACCCAGTCCTCTCCCCCATGAAAATCATTCTGGTTTCTCGGTAGATCCTTCCAATTTGTGTCTCCAGATCAATTATGACTTGTAGGAGAAGCCTCTTTGGGTAAGTGTAGGTGTATTTGGTAGAAAGACTTGTTTCCATGTAGTATGTACCCTCCTCAGTCTCTTTTCATAGCCTGGTTGTCCTGGGCTGTCAGCTTTTTGGGTCACTGACTTGGTACACCTCTGTGCCTGGCACAACGAGGCTCCTTTCTGCTTAAGGTCTCTGGGTGCTACTGCAGTACAAATATTTAATGATAAAACATGCTTATCTCCCGCCAAGAATCTGGCAACATCCTTATCAAGATATTATTAAATTGTCAGTTCAACCATATGCCGAGCATTTTAGGCGAACAAATGTTCAGGCTGGCTCTCACGCAACATGTGAAGACTTGGAGAGAGACAGGTGGCCGTGTTTACACCATTGAGTACTGCCCGGTTCCTTACAAACAGAAAGCTGCTTTAAGTGACTCTTGCTTTATAGCAGCTTAAAAATTTATGGACTTGATATGCTTGAGACAATGTTAATTTGATTACACTTAAAACATTAAGTGTAGGTTGGTGGAACTTATGTAGTTTACATATTAAAGATGTCTCTGCATTGCCCATGAAAAAGAAATGGGAGAAGTCAATTTAATCAGACCCTCCTCACAAAGAAACCACCCTTGGTAATGAAAGTGTGGTTTAAAGTTTTGTAGTATTTTTTTCTGTCTCAGTAGTTAATAGAAAAATACCTTAATCCATCAATTTCATTACTTCTGGTATTTGCTATTGATAAATACTCAGGAAAATCCTGGTGCTTTTTAAGACAATCTGTTCCATCTTTTAATCTACTTTCTCCACATCATGTCACTTATCTCACCTTGGTTCTTCGAATACGTGAGCTTTAAGATTCAACAAGTAATTGTCAACTCTTTCATTTTATCTTCAGTTTGTCTCTTTTTTAGGAGAAAGAAGTGGGGATGTTGTTCTGTCACTGTACTAGCATTTTTTCCCACACTTATTCTTGGAAGGTAGCCTGTCTGGCAAAAAATCAAAATAGTCTGATTTTTGTGAACATGCTTGGAATTTTCTTTCAGAAATCTGTAGTAATGCTGCACAGTCTTAGCTGTGGTTAATCAAAATTATATTTTGAATCATTTCAGTGTTGAAGATTTTTTTTCTCTCCTATGGTCTTGCTTTAAAAATAAATTAATAATTTACTCTGCTGTGAAAGCTAGCTACTATGACAGCTATTTGCATTTCTTTCATTAAGAATTGTGTTCTCTTCTGGGGGTCTGCTACAGCTTGTGGGATTTGATTCCTTTTTCTTTTTTTTTTTAAGTACAGACTTTGTACCAAATTTCTGCAATGATAAATGAGAGAAGAGGGAGATGATACTTCTTTCTTCTCTTTATCTGTTGATGGCATTTGAATGCATCAGGAGGTAATGAGCTGAAAAGGAATTGGAATTTATACAGAACATCTTCAGAAAAAGAAATGCTTTCAGAATGCTTAATGCCAATTAATTTGAAGGAGGTTCCTCATCTGTCATTATTGATGGATATCACTTTGTAATAATTCTTTTTCTGCCTGTGTAATTTCTTTCGGAGAGAGATGTTCACATGCCAAAAAAAAAAAGTCCATAAACTTCAAGAACATTAATACTTGCAATCTTTGATGCTGTTTGAGGTGTCCTTCCCTTAACACCTGTTGCTTTGACAACATCTTCATTATTTTTCAGACCCATGTATTACTTTCTCTTTTTCACTAAAATGCGAACCTGTGACCATAAAGCTGTCCAGTAGCTCAAAAGAACGAAGAACAATGTCACTGGGCCCTCAGCTGCCTCCTAATGCCTTCCTTGCAGGTTGAAGGTAGGAGAGCTGGACATCCTCATTAACAGTGCATCCCAGATCCTCTTGGAGGAGCCTTGCGGCTGATGGATGTCCCTGAGGGCATGAGGGTGGGAGGAGAGGTTTGCTGCTTTTTAGAGCAGAGCTTCTCAGATGCATGCTCATAGCTGTCTGGGTCTTTTAAGGGTGGTTTAAACTTTATCCATGTAAGCAGAGAGATGATACCATCTCCTTAACCCATCTGCTCTTCAATGCATCCTGTCCTCTACGGAGAAGTTGTTGCTTGACTACTATATTCTTCAGGGAAAGTCCATCATCTCACTGAATGCTGCTCCAGAGCAGTTGTTATGGTTTTGTGTGGGGGGTTTTGTCTGGTAGCAGGGAGGGGCCATAGTAATGGCTTTGTAAGTAGCTGCAAAAAGGTTTCCCTGGACTCCAGCTCTGCTGGCTGTAAGGGAGGGGTTACAGTGGTGGCTTCTGTAAGTGACTGTTAAGGGTTCACCCCCCCTTTGCCCCCCAGCTCCAAGTGTTTGGTAACCAAGAGGGGGAGTGGGGTAACCANGAAAGAGAAGCAAGATTTTGAGATGAAGGACCAGACGACACTCCAGTCAGCAAAGGAGAGAGAGCAAGAAGGAGAGAGAGCGTTCCGTCATTTTCCCCTGCAGCGTGGTGCAGACTTGCCCATGAGAAGATGCAGCTGTGGAGGAGCCCACGTTGGAACTAGAAGCCCACACTGGAGCTGGGCAGTTGTCAGGGGACTGTAGCCCCATTTGGAAAGGACTCATATCGGAGAAGTTCTGGAGAAGGACTGTCCCATGAGAAGGGACACTACGTTGTAGCTGGGAAAGACTGTGAGGAGCCTTCCCCTGAGGAGGAAGGAGCGGGGGACTGACTGCATCCCCCTTCCCTGCTCCCCCTGTGCCACCAAGGTGGGGAGAAGGTACAGGACAAAGCCTTTGAGCTTTGGGAAGAAGGGAGGGGTGGGGGAGAAGTGCCTTTTTGTAAGATGTGCTTTTTCTCTCTCTCAGTATCTTGCTTCTTGTTGTAAATAGTTAATAAATTAATTGTTTTCTTCTTCTTCCCAAGTCGGTTTCTTGCCCATGACCCTAAGTGGTGAGTGAAACCCTCCCTGTCCCTGCCTCAGCCCACCAGGTGTTTAGCAAAAACTGTCCCCATGGCTTTATAAACCATGACAGCAGTGTAAACCAAAGCTGTGCTGGGCCAGCTCAGTTTCAAGGGGTGGACAGAGAGTACATTGGAACCGCAGTTACATGGTTTTGGACGGCTCGGACAGTGATGAGTCAGTGTCCAAGATGGTTTGGAAACATGAGGCCCCTTGTAATTTTCCATTTAAGTATTTGAAAGTCTTTTATGCTTTTCATAAAATACAGAGAGTGCAGTTCCTTTGGAATTGCTGGGGGCCAAGTTGTCAGAAGAACACAGAGGCAGTGTGGATCAAAGTGCTGTTCTGAGACAGAGTATGTGGCCATCCCTCTCATAGCAGTGCTCTAGTCCCCAGGGTGTATAAGATGACCATCACTGGGGACAGACTAAGGGACAGATCACAGAATCACAGGCTAGTCGGGACAGGAAGGTACTTCTGGGAGATTGTCTAGTCCAGCCTCTTGCTCACATCTGAATCTGCTAGGGCTGCGCTTGGGACCAGGTCCAGTTGGGTTTTGAGTATCTCCAAGGGTGGAGACTCCACAGCCTCTCTTAGCATCTTTTACCACTGTCGCAGTAAAGGTGTTTTTTCTTAAGACAAGGAAATTATGATCCCCTAGGGAAGAAGGGAGATAGCACCAGTGACGTGATGAGATGGTGTTATGAAAGCAAATGACCACTTTCAATTTTGCTAAAGGATTTGAGGCACGTTTCAAATTGGAGATCACTATTGAGAAGCCAGAAGCTGCTCTGTGTTTGCACTGTGTCTCTAACCATGAGAAAAGTACCTTTGCCATGCTCGTGTCCATTCATAGTTTGGTAGCAAAGATGGCACCCCATTATCCCTTCCATGCTGCATCCTGCCTAACCACCTCCTCCCCCCTCCTCTGTCTGTCACCTCAGACCCGAGTGTCTTGTCTTCACTTCAGGGGCTCATTTAACCTGTTGTTCTTTTCCCTTCCACTTTTACTCGCTCCTGTGATGTTCACACCGGTCTCTAGTTTGCCTGCAGTATCTGTCTCCATTGCCTACTTGATGGATCTGTATAAAACCTATTTTAGGTGGCCTCTTGTTGGGGAGAAACCTTCCACAAAGCTGCTTCATTGTCCTCATTCAAAAGCCGATTTCAAATCGGTGTTTTGAAGACCTTGGTAACAGGCTGGGTTGCTGGTGTGCTCCCTTGAAGATGCGTGTTCCCTCATCAATTCAACGTTATGCTGCTCCCATATCACTGGTTGTCTGTTGCTATATTCTCCTATCTCAGGTTGTACCTCCTGCCTGAGAGGTCACTGTTTTTCTTCTTCTGCAGAAGGCCAGGTAGAATGGGACACAATCCTTGTGTTGATGGGATAATCCATAACACAAGAAAGTGATGGTAGATCTATGATGTAAGAGACCCTGAGCTGTTATCTAGGTGAACTTGGATGTACAGCTCCCCTGTGTGCAGAGCCCTGTGATCCAAAGGGTAAACCAGGTTTAAGGATTAAGGTGAAAACATATAAAAGGGGACAACAGAAAAGTCTTAAGTAGTCTTGTAAGGTGACCTCTGTTAGATGCAGAGGTCTGAACTGTTAAAAATGATACAGCCTGGCCCTGGTTTGGGTAGGAGGGGAACGGTGGCGTGGTGAAAGATCAGCAAGATGAAGCCCACAGATAATAAAATAGAGCAAGGTTGTTTGCTGGGAATTTTGGCATAACTCTGTCTATACCCTGGTGTACTCCATTGCTGGTTTTTGGGCAATACACTGCCCAAATCATCCTTGTGCTTGTGGTGGCGAAAAGCTGCCTGTGGTTGGGCTGGAGGCAGGGAAAAGTAATGAAGTTGCTGAGGAGTTGATGCCGTCCTGTTGGCCTCAGTGTCCTGACTGGCTGAATTTGGGGACCACTGGTGTTGACCTGTCTCATCTGTGGTTCTGTTTGTAATGCAAAACACCCAGCAGTTGGCGAGATTAGGTGGCTGTGAGTCCAGTGACTGCTGTAATAAAGTTTGTTTTTCCCCCTTTTGAGAGGTATAATATAGATAACATCACTATATAGAGAAAGTGAGTGGTCTTGCTGTATTAATATAGGAAATGAATTTTTCTTTCTTCCTTCTTATAGTGTATTGTCTATCTGTGGCTTAAAGCAGAAGTGTGTTCTTGCTGTGATTGAGATACTAGAGGAGTAAATGACACTGAAGTTAAATGAATCAATTGAAAAGTAAAAGTCACCTTTATAGTTGGATGCAGAAAGATGTCTCATCACAGCTATGCTGAAGAGTTTTACTAGCAGTAAATCAAACTTCGGGATATGTTAGTAGTCGTACAGACACTGTGACAGTTAAATGTTGGCTTTGAATATCTATGTGAGCTCTTTTTTAAGGATTGCTCTCCATAATGGAATAACTTTTGACTGAACTGAGGGTTAGTAGTGCTTTATCATTAAGATTACTGTTACACTGGTGTCTCTAAAATGCTAGTTTTAATGTACGTACCATTTTGAAAAGGTTGGAATTTCCAAGAAACATATTTGTTCTTGTGTTTGTTGTTTTTTGTTGTTGTTGTTCTTGTTGCCCAGATGAAAAATTAAGAAAGATGGTAGAAAGTGATTCCTTTGCCATTAGAAGTTAAGCATATAGGAGCTCATTTGCTTCTCTTCAGCTGCTCTAAGGACAGGACCTTTCAGGATAAGTGTGAAGCTGCCGGTGTCCTCCTACAGCTGGTATTTGCATGCACATGCCTGCTTCAGGAGTCTGTCTCCTGCCTTTCCCTGTACCAAAGGAAGTAATCTTCAGTTTAGTAGTTTTTAAGCTCATCCAGTTTTGCTGAACTTCGTCCCCAGGTGAGATAGGAAAGGGAGTGGGATGCAATAACGTCTTACCTGGTAACATTACCGTCTCTCTTTTTTAGCAGGGAACCTTTTTTCCACCTCCCTTGAAATCTAGAGCTTCTGAAGCAGAGTTTGCATTTCTGTGAGGTCCAGCAGGACTGCAGACTTGTAATTTGATTTTGATTTGTTGCTGAATGACCCTTCCCATGCTTCTCTTCTAAAGAAAAAAAAGCAGGTGGAGTTAGGGTTGTTTGTTTATCACTGGCCTTTGAGTCCCTGTAGCTTTTCTTGTGCTTAAGTAGGTAGTTCCCTTATTCCTTATTTCAGCAGGGCAAAGCTGCATGTTTTGTTTTTTCTCATTTAGCCTAATTTTTCAGGAAAGAAAAGAGAAGATCTTTAGAGAAAAAAATATTAATTTTAAGTGTGGTAGAAAGTTTTGTCTATTTTTGTTTGACAAAACTTTGAATTGGCATGTAATACTGCTTGTCCTGAGTAGGCAGGTTGTTGAGTAGATCCAACGAGCACTTTGTTTAGATACTGTAAGTATTTGTGGCAGAGAGCCTTGCCTGTGAATTCAGGCAGATCTCTTGACAGCAGTAATCTGTATGGTCATCTGCAGATTCTGTCCAGTGATTTGGCCTGCTCAAAACAAAGTTATATGGGATGAGCATTAGTTCAAGCCTTCTTGTGTGTGTGTTTCTTAAGAGAAATTTGCAGTGCAGCTTCAGTAAGCCTTAAATGTGTTGAAGCAACAAAAATTGCACACAACTATCCAATGTGAATGCATATACTTGGTCAAAGTAAGATGAATATGATGGAGTGCCAATAAAATGCTGGAAACTGGTTGAGTTTCTAAAGTTATCAGCTTGATGCATTATTGTTGACTTATTTTGGAGCAGAAACTAAGTTTTGGTCTAACTGGCATTTTAACTAGTTATATGTTGAGAATAGCATATACTCTAGATGGCTGCTGTGGTAACACCAGGAGCTTTGTTTTTTCTTGAAAACTCAGGATCATAAGGTGGAAGTTTACACTGTGTCAGAATGAATAAACTTTAGTGTGTTGCTTTGTAATTATTAGAACCAAAAGTATAAGTGTGTACTGTATCTGCTGATGTTATGAGGAGTTCAGTTTGTTTTCTTTTCCTCTTATCGCATTCCTTTGAGCTCTATTGAGTATGATCTAGCTTGTACTTTAAGCCCTGATTTTTATGTCATCTCTTAAGCTTAAAGATTTTTTTTCATTCATTTTATATATAGAGGGAAACGTGGAGGGGAAGAAAGGAAATGTTGGGCACTGTTTGCTTACATGCATCAGACTGTAGTGCTCTCTGTTACCATGAAATGTCATTATCCTGTTCTTGTTTCACTTCTCCTTCCCCCATATCCATATTACATTTCTAAGTCTTTTATGCAAAATATGTCAAACCAGTTATTTAATAATCTTAACAGAAAAGTTTGGTCTCAGTTGAGTGCTGAATTTCAAAATTTGTGTTAGCTTTTTCATCTCAGGCTAGAACTGTTAATGTGTGCCTGTCTCCTATCAAACATCACTAGCTTTGCACAGCCTTTATGAACAGTATTTATATCTATATAGTTGTCCATTTACAAGGCAGACAAGCTAAAGGTGAAAAGTTCATTGAAAGCTCTGGATTCTAGGAATTGGGAATATATTGACTAAATACATCTTTTAAAAAAAGGATCCATCTTCTCACTCTTGATTCAAAATATCCTGGAATTCCCTAACAGGTCAGTAGCTACTGAGAGTAAAAACAAAAAAATACAGTAAATATCGTTGCTTGGCTGAGTAAGGTCCTCAAAAACAAACAGAGTCTTGAAAGCAGGGCAGGCCAAAACTCAGGCCTGCTTAGTGGAATGGTTCCTCTCCCCCTGCAGCTCGGAGCCTCTCTAGATGGGCTCCGTGCAGTTCTGGGGCTGCCCTGATGCTCAGGTTCAAGTCCATCAGCAGTAAAATGGCTGGCCACACTGTAGCGTACCATTTTCTGGGTTATGTGGCAAGGACATTGGACTTGATTGCATTCCCCCAGTCTTGTGTATTTAGCAGAAGCTCAGACTTCAGAGGGTTGTGGTTAGCAAGTGTCTCGTGTGTGTGGCGAGGGTGGGACCCTGGGGAGGGACTGCAGTGCCCTGCTAAGTGAACATGCAGTTTTTGTTTGAATTTAACTCTTATTTTGGAACCATGGGTGACTTATTCTTGGAACCCCATTTTTTCAGATACCCATCTGCACACAACGTTGCCAGGATTTCTGGTACAAATATTTTGTCATTTGCTCTTGAGACAATCTGTTGTTTCAGTCCTGGATGAAATTTTGTAATATGTTGCTTGAGATATAATGGAAAAATATCTAAGTGGTGGTGTAATCTCCTAGGTGAAAACACAGGGTTATAATTCTTTTTAGTAGAAAATTGATTATTTGGTTTTATCAATGAATCAGATTTTTTTTTTTTAACCAATACTCTAGTAAACCTATTCTTTCCATATCTGATTGCAGCAGTTGAGTTAGAAATGAGCCACCTTTTATTTTCCAGGGAATATTTGGAGTTCTCACATTTGGTGCTCATTTTGCTCCATCCTTTCTCACCGATTTCACATGCTCAGAGCATTGTGCCTGGAAGCCCANTTTTTTTTTTTTTTTTCCTCTAGAGGCAGAGCTCATTCCTGTCACTGGTACCTCCCTTAATCTATATACAAAATCCTGCCTTTGCTAGACAATGATATAGGAGAGAGTTGGTGAGAACTTTTAGAAGTTAGAGGTTTAAAACCAAGGCTCGATCTTTACTTTCGAATTATAATTCTTATTCTTTATCAGACTTGTGTGATGCTGGACAAATCTCTCAATTCCCTCCATATATATATGTGTACAGATGGTGCTTTGATGTGCTGTTTTAATAATAAATGGAAGTATGCTACAAATAAATTTCTTAAAGAACCTAGTCTGAATACTCTTGAATCTTACAATCGATGATACTGGCTTGTTAGTGTTGACCCTTTTGGTGTTGACAACAATATAGTCTCCCCTTGGGTGATCACGTAGGAGGTACAGGAAGATACAGTCGCCTCGTTGCTTGTGGTAAAACCATGAATGGCTACATCAAGGGGTAGATGCTGAAATTCTGTTACAGGGTTTATTATTTTTTTTGTGTTTCAGTCTTTAGATGTTTGCATTATCCTTCTCTTTTTCTTCCAACCCCAAAGAAAGAAAAAGTCCCCTAATGAGGAGGGTGCTAGGAGAACTGTTTTTTGTCACCGAGTGGGAAAGAAAGGGGAATAAATACACTTGCCGTGGTTGATACTGGAGTGTATATGTTTACCTGTTCTCTGGGCTCTCCTATTTAATTGGCAGTCTCTGAAAAGTTAAATCCCCAACTTAGAAAATGGTTTAAGATTTCGAATGAATGGAAAAAAAATCTCAGTCTTCCAAAATAGCCTTCTGGAGGTGAATCTCATGGAACCTGCAGAAAGGCAGGTCCAGAACTTCAGGAAGCAGCTCCAAAATGCTATGGGAGAAGACTAATTAAAAGTTAGATCAGCTTCATGGCTCTGGGAAGGCTGTTGCAGATAAGGTTTATAGTGGTACAGAGAAGATGAAGCATGAGTCGAGAGGCTGCCAGGTTTATTTTGGCAGGAGAAGCATTGGAGGTGGTAGCTGATGCTAAAGGTGTGCTAAGAAAAGCTCCTTTCCATGACGAGTAGCTTTAAGTTTAAGAAAGCTTTTAATACTCACAAAATTCATGTAGAATCCTTACAAATACTGTTCCTTTTGGCACTTGCCCTGCTTCCCATTCCTGTAGCTGGGCCTAGAAGCAAGCCATTGCCAAGCAATTCTTTCTCCTGGTGCTTTGCTTGCTCTTGTTTTGCTCTCTGGATACCATACACCTGGCAAACGTTCAAGCGCTGGTAGCTCCTCCATGCAGCAGAGATGGGCAGGTCTGACAGCACGTAGCTTTGCTGGTGTACTTAACTTTCACTTGTCTTCTCCCTGCAAAATAAATAAATAATTGACGCATGAAGGGGAAAAGCGTGGGAGGAAAAATGTCAGGAAATTCAAAGGTGAAGCTATTTCCTCCTTCAGTTATATTTTTCTTCTGCATGTTATTTCTTCTCTTCAAACAATGGGGTGAGTTTGAATCCATTCTTAACTATCAGCCTTGCCATTGTTTATTCACAAATCCTTTCATGTGTGTGAGGGACCTCAGGAAAAACCCACACTTCCATTGTGAGTCCCTCTGGGCACGCTCTCTGTAGTACAGTGCCAGTACAACGGGGCTCCAGTCCTTCTTTGGGGTCCCCATGTGCCAATGAATTAATGTTAATGGTGAAGTATGTATTGGGCGTGATTTAAAGGTGTAGGCTGTGAAATTTGATAACTCTGGCAAAGCTTATGTTTTTTTTAAAAGCAAACAAATAGCCCAACATCCTCAGAACAAGGATTTCTGATGTTAATTACTTAAGTGTAACAGTGTTTGTTAACTTTTTGTGTGTGTTCATGTGTATGCACACACATTTGGGGGAAGGGGTGTTTTGCTGAAACAGGTGAAAGTTAGTTCTGTAGTATAAAACAGGAAGCAGATGGGTGCTAATTAAAGCCCTGTTGATGATAAAAGGGTGACTGATTTTTTGAAGCAGCTGCTTTCCTAATTTTATACATAGCTGGTATGTACTTTATAGAAGAGTCGGCCTCCCCAGACTTAATTGTTTTTGTGAAGCAGGAGGAAATGCGTGTGCATGTGCGTGCTGCTGCCATGGCTGAGGGATGGCGCTTGCAGCCCTCGCAGTTTGCTTCCTTCTGTGCGCTAGACAAAATGGTGTTTTCCAAACGTCTGACAAAGGTGCCAGGCACCTTTTCATCTCTCTCCTCCCTTCACCTTTCCACATGCGAGGAAGCACCGGGCTGGCAGGAGCGCATGTTAGCAGTGGTGCTGTAGATAAGGGAGAGCAGCTTGCTGCGTGTTGCAGTTTTTTGTGTCTCGACTGATCTGCAAAAGCTTCATCTAGGAGAGACAGTTATTCTTTGTGGCTGTTTGTTATTCCTCTGTTAGACTTTCGCAAAGTGGTTAGGAGAGTCAACAACCAAAATACCAGTAAGGGTGTCAGCCTCCTCTGTGTGTGACCTGTGGTTGTCATTATGGTCTTTAATCTTCACAAGTATTCTTTATACTGCCTTTACTGTTTTTTCCCTTATCTTGGGGCTCATAGGATGGATAATTAACTCCTCTTCCAAAAAAAGAAGTAAAAAGATTAAGCATATTGTACTGAAATGTAGGCAAGAGAAACAGCACCAAAGCAGAGCAGATCTTCATATGGTAGAACTAGCAATGTTAATTGTAGTATTTTAATGTCCTCAGTAGAAAATGGGTGTTGGATATAGAGAAATAAATGGTAAGTTTCTTTTGACTTGAGTAGCATAAGTTTTGTCCCTCTATTGAATCACTGAAACTTGTTTACTGGCAGCTTTTGATGCTGGAAACTGGTGTGGGGGAATGGTTTCTTTGTTTGGGAAAGTGCCAGTGTTCAATCCCAGTGTTGGCTGTCGTCATTCTGGTAGAAATAAAATAAACTTGGTGTGGGCAGGAGGAGAAAGTGGAGGAGGAAAATTTTGGTTAGTGACAGGCTTGAGTCCAGTAACATGCAGATTCAGAGGATGGCAGCTGAGGTGTGGAGGAGTACCTTCTGTATGGGAAAACACTTGTCACATTGGCCACATTTCTTATTGAGCAGTGCTTGGGAATCAGGATTGTGTTCAGTTGAAGCTCTCGTAGAGATGCTCTTTGGGTATCTATTTGAAGAAACAGCCATTCTGTTTTGAAGCTGCTGCTGAGGCTGCAGGTTCCTGGTTTCATTTGAGGCAGAAATAGCTTAATTTGAGTGGCAGCCTCTGCTCCTACCACCTCGTAAGCCCACAATTGCCTTGCAGGAGCTGGACAACCCAAAGCGTTCAGGGAAGTGTTGCCTGGTTCAGTGGCCAATGCTCCTTCTCTCGGTGTCAACGAGTGACTGTTATCAACTGTTGCTCATTGAGCAGCTGTGATGAAATTGCTGTACAGTGCAAGTGGTGGTCTTTAAATCCTTCTCTGTTAAAGCTGTTAGTGGGGGTTATCCCCCCCATATCTTGTCACTCTTGTGGGAAGATGACCACAAACTGGCAGAGCTTCCTGACCTGGGACCTGCTTTTGTTTGTTCCCTGCATGCGAGGGGACGACAGGTCTTTCCATAGGAATGATCCCAAAAGCCTCTTGCCCCTCATAGCAGGAATGAGAGGAGGCAGCTGACGAGTACACCTATTTCCCTGTCCCTTGCTAACATTACTAATGGGTTCGTGGATGTCCCCTTCTCAACTGCATTTCTCCACTACTGCATCTCTCCCTGGCTCCTGGCAGCTGAAAGAAGAACCACCAGGTCCCCAAATGCATGAAAGAATGGCAGTGCTGGCTTCTCCATTGGAAAATATTTGTCTTGGAGGATTTTCTTACTCCAAAGTCTTCTGGGTCATCTGCATTTCTGGTTATGAGCTCAATGAGTTGTGCTGTACCACTACAACAGAGACTATTTGCTGGAGTTTACCAGGTGCCAGAACCTGGTGCAGGAGAGCTTTTCTTCATGCACAGGCTGCAGGGTTATGAATTCTTCTCTGCGGTATTGGTTTCTTAAATGTTCTAGTTTTTATGACCCCTCAGTGTTTGTAAAGAAGCTGTTGCTGTTTGAGTGTACTTTGACACCGTGCTTGTGTTAATCTCCTTTGGTTTTATCCTTTAAATTGGCCTTTTGACAAAGCCTGGGGGCTGGGTTTAATCTTAGGCAGTTCTTGCTCTTTTTCTAGAGACAGCAATTTAAAATTGTCTGTTTTCTTCCTGTGGTGCAGGTGTATTTAAGCCAGGATTACAGGAAGGCCAGTGCAATCAGAGAGAGGACATTTGACTGCTGCTACCTCCCCTAGCTGCCTTCTGAAGGATTTTTAAAGTATTTTGGAGGGTCTTGGAGTCTGTGGGCTTCAAGCTGAGAACAGCTACAGTAGAAAGGATGTGAGTTTGCCAATAGACTTGATTAAAAATCTGTGTGGTTAAGGCTATTTGAGGAGTGGGCAGCCTCTGTGGCAATGCAGAGGAATCCTGCAAGCCGATGCAGAAGTTGTGGTCTGCCCGTAGCTGTGCCAGGAAGCAAGCACCTTGTCACTGCTGCTGGCAAGTTCTTTCTTAGGATAAAAGGCTTTTAAGCCTGCTTTAGACGTATTTCTGTGGATTTTATTAGCTAGCCATACTGTGTAGAAATTGCTGCAGTTGGGGGATTTGTACGAATCACAGGCTTCTCTACAATTCTGCTTAGGGATGAATGTGTATCTTAATGCTTTGGTTGATCATGCTCAGTCTTGAATGTTTTCATGTTTGAATACTTAACACAAAAATAGAAATAGGTGATAATTCCTAAAAAGTAATATGTTCTGTTTAAAATATCGCTTAATTTTTTTAAAGAGCTGTAGAACACGGATATTTCTATTTTTTGTTGTCAAAATTACTCAGCTACTACTTTCCTTGGAAAATCAGTCAAATCAGTCAAATTGGTATATGTGTGTGGGGGATGGCTGCTATTGTTAAGCAAACTTTGAGCAAGATAACTCTGAGCTTCCTTATCAGATGTCCCAGAGATGCCTGGTGCTGAAGGAAGTAGGCAGCAGTGGAGGCGTGAATGAGGGGCCCTTGAATAATGACAGAGGAGGAAAAAGGAGGATTGAGCCCATGTCTGTTTTGCAGGTTTCCATTATTTGAGCATGACGTGTGCAATGCAGTTTTAAGTGGTAGGTCCTGAATTCAGCTGATGCCTTGAGTATATAAGGGGATACTAGACTCTGGTAAAATAATAACTGGTGCCTAGATACCTTTAAGGTACTAGGTCCAGATCCTTCACTCACTGCTCCAAAGCTGAGTTTCGAAAGTACCTTTTTTACAGAGCCAGTCTTGGAAGATATGTTCTTCTTTCCTTCTGCTCTTTCTCCTTCATTCGTAAATGAGGAACATGTAGTTAAATCAGAGCAGTTGTTAATTGTAGTCCTTTAAAGAGATACAAGCTTAAACTTGCAGCAAACAACAACTAGCTAGCAAATGTTGAGGTATAGAATCTGCCCAGTGAGCAGATATTTTTTTTGTTGTTATCTTCTCTGATTTTATTATTTTTATTTTGGGGGGAGTAGTGAGTGGGGGAGGAGGAAAGGAGGGAGAAGGGGTAGGGTAGGTAAGCTTTTATATTATTATTTAAGGCCAAGCACTGTGAAGTGGATCCGTTCAATATTGCTCAAGTGTAAAAGCAGATGAACTACAATTGCTTAGGTTTACTCTCAATTTCCACCACTGCTTTTTTGAAGCTTCAGATACCAACTTTGTCAGACAGAGGCTCCAGTACAATATTGCTCTATTGGAGAGGCTCCTTTGTCAAGCCGGCATACCTAAACTTAATTTAAAATAAAAGTAGAGAATGGTGATGCCTGCTGTCAAGCCAGCTGATGTCATGAGAGAAGGAGAAGAAAAGTCAATGGATTGGTGCACATGGTCTTATCTTTAGGAAAATGGTCTTTGCCAATTATTGCTCAGGTGGCAATGATTTGGCTTATCCTAATACCCAGTTGCTGTGTTTCAGGGGCTGACATTGCAACTTTGAATGTTTACAGCTCGAAAAGGTCTGTGAGCTCTTCTTATTTAGACATGCTGATCTGCTCTTTCGTGCATGTTTCCTTATGCTTTTATTGAGTTACACACTGTTCTGTTGTTGCAGGTTTGCCAGAAATGTTCTGCAGGTAAGTTGCTAAATGTGTTCCGGCTCCAAAAGAAGGATTTTTTTGGATGGCTGTAGCACACTGAGGCTTTCTTGTGTGGATTCTAGATGTCTGTGGGGAGGAGGAGTTATCTTGCCAAGCCCCTTTATTTTTAAAAATCAGAAGTCTATTTTCCTAGAAAATGAGATATGTCAAAGTTCATGTTAGGGGGATCCAAAATAAGGGGGTTTCAGGGGGGGTCATTTTCTGTGCCTGCTGAGAACAGAAAGAGTTGGTTTTTTGAGCCTATGTCTCTGGAGGACCTGAGGCATGAATGTGATGTTATATCAAAACTCAAGCTTTTAAATTTTGAAGGTATATTTTTCCCGAAGGTGGCCAAAGGAAAACACATAGTGAAGCAGTCATGTTTCTTCTCTCTTACTCCTTGGCATTCCTAAGACTTCTCTAACAAGGGAAATCCTGCTGCATGAGAACTGAATGCTTGAAAAATAAAGTCCAACCTAATGCTATAGAGAAAAACCTTGAGAAATTCCTGAAATGTGGTTCTGTCATTTCTGCGTTGGTACAGAGATTGTTTTGTATGAATTGAGTGACTTTTGGAACTATGTCTATTTTTGCTAATCCAGAGGGCATATTCTTCAGAGTCGTGACGGGTTAGTAATCACGTCTGCAGCAGACCATGATCCTGGTGAGCAGCGTGGATGGCATGTAGTTCAAAGTCTCTTTTCTAACCCTCTGCCTTGGTGTCAGGGTGAATGTAGGCAAACGGTGCCTTGCTGGGGCTCTGCCTCTTCCAGCTGTGTTCTCTGCAATGCCTGTATGTGTGAGCTGACTCCAGAAGGGATGTGCTGGTTTTCCTATGATTTCAAAACCAACCTTCAGCAAATATGGTTACTTTATATTTTTCTTCTTTTTTTTATGTCTTGTTCCTTGCTCCTTTTTGTTTGTATTTTGTTCTGACCATGCTTGTGAACCAAATCACAGCTGTGTTCACAGGTTGCAAAGCTGTGTAAAATTCTGAATTATCTTCTTGCTGTTGTAAGTTGGCAGTGGACAGGAAGAAAGTTGAAAACACTGAATAGGCAGCATATTGCTGTGTAGGCACTTAATGTTGTTACAGTGTGATATAAGTTAAAATATTGCTTATTTCCTCTTTGCTGTTCAAAACAACCTGAAGCATGTTATGACCAGGATCTAAACAATAACTGAAAAAGTAAGAACAAATGTTTTAACAGAGAAAAGCACGGCTTGCCAAATATTGTGCGTAATTTATGACTACAAGAATAATCAACAAACAAAATACTTGAAAACACCTGACTTTCTAGAGGAAGGCTTTAATTTCTTTTTAAAACAAAATGAAAAATGTGAAAACATTCCCTGTAATATCTTCAAAACTGAAAATAATCCAAAAATTAAAAAAGAGCAGCAAGGGCTGCAGTGTTGTCTGGAGTTTGCCAGCAGTTTAAGAAATCTATGGACGTAAGCCCATAGATGTATCCATGACAAATTATTATAAAACTTCATAAACAAACTTGGCTAGATAAATAATATTGGAAAACAAGCCTCAGTAAACATGCTTGATTTCTTCTGTTTCATCCTTGTTTTTAAAGAGGCCCTTATATGAGCCACAAAATAAATAACTTCCTGTGCCTTGATAGCTATTGCAAATGACAGCTTCTACTGCTGACATTCCTGCTATTTTTAATTTAAGTTTGTGTCCTGTGATATTTTTTTAATTTTTTTTTAAACGAGTGCCCCATTCTGACCTCAGAAGCCAATTCTCTCAAGAAAAGAGCTTGCACATCTTTAGAGCTGTGCAGGGGGCTGCATTGTCTGAACATCTGCAAGAGGGAAAACTCAGCTGCAGTACTTAAAAGAAACAGAAGCAGGCAAATGCTGAGTAAGTCCCTGCAGAGTGTTAGGGCTTTCTTTTTGCAGCCCTTTGAATTGATTAAGGCATTTTAGCTCACTGTCCCGGCTGTGCTTTTGCCGTAGCACTTTAGTGCATGTCTGTGGAAAGCTTAGAAGAGAGCTCCTCTGCCTTCCTTGTCTTTGGGCAAAGGCATGGGAGGGATGGGAGGTCTGTGGCAACCTTTGTGATTGAGAAGTTGGTTGTTGCAGTCTCTAAATCTGAATAACTAGCCAGGCAGGCTTAGGCTGCCCAGTTACCCATGGCATTTCACTGAAGGAGGATGGGAGCAATGATGGTGGAGTTTGCACCAAGTGAAGTTTGTGACCTCCAGGAGGAGGGAGCCTAATCCGAAAGTTGACAAGAGCTTTTTGAGTTTGTGGAATCAGTGAAGGGGAGTGGAAAGCTTTTCAAAAACACTGTTTTCATCTCTGAACTGATGATGGTGATGGCTATGTCCTTCCTGGGACGTGTCCTGCTGCACCTGGCAGTCCCCAGTGCGCCCAGAGCCTCCTTTTGTCAGGCTCTGTCCAGGGGAATGGCAGAATGAGTGAGGTCTGCTCTGAACAGCTGCAGTGAGGCCAGTCTCCTTGTGTATATCAAATAGAGAGAATAGTAATGAGGAGAGATTAATTAGACCTAGTTAGCAGGAGAAAAATAGCACCCAAGATGCCTTACAAAGCTTCTTTTTGCATAACAGCATTGCGCTCTGGGAGCTGTCTTAGTTTGTGTCCAGCAAGGTCCTGTACCTCTCTAGCAGCTGGTGTGTACGTAAAAGGTCCCAAGCCACAGCAGTTTGGCTTAACTTAATTTTTATTGTCCTCATTGTAATATCTTACTGTTTTAAAAAAAATGGATGTTTGGGTATTATGATGGAGGCTGGTGCACCAGAGCTCTTGGGCTTTACTCTGTTAATTCCATTCTTGTCATTAAAAACATGGCTTTTTCTTGTCCTTACTTTTCTTGTTTGGGAAGGAGGAAAGCAAGTAAATACAGAGTTGATGGTTGAAGTCACTGTTGCCAGATGACATTCTCTGGGAATGTGGACTTGCCAGTATGTAGATTGTAAATAGTCCTTTGATTTAATAAGGGTCTGTTAAGTACAGAGCACAGCCTACAGTAGTGAGGGACTAGGAATGCTTCCAAAACGGGTGTGAGGGAAGAAATTACCCTTTTGATATCCCTCCTCTGCAAGCCCAACTTGCTTTGAGAAATAGTACTCTGCTTCCCATAGCCTACAGAAAGTTGTGAATGTGTCTGGGGGTAGCTTGGTTCAGAGTTCGTGCTATACATTTTGCAAGAGTGGGCGACTGTGGCTTTGTAATACTGAACAGATGTCATAAAAACCAGTGATGAGCGCCAGCATTTCTTGAAACTGCAGCCTGGAGAACGTCACGGAAAGCAGTGTTCAAGAGGAAAATGCTGGCATGAACAGTGCAACCACTCAACAGGAGTCCTCCAAGTCCCAAGACCCTCTTGTGAGAAAATAAACTAAAAACCCTTTAAGTGTAAACCACACCTTATGTGAAAGAGGGTGGCTGCAAGTGGCCAGACAGTGGAGAGGGCCAGTACACACTGGAATATAGCTCAAGGCTGTAATGAAATTTGGATGACGGTGTTTTTGTGGGCATTGTAGTAGTAAATCATGTTATATAAAATTTACTAGGCTATGGGAGCAAGCTTGAATTGGAAAGATCTCTCCCAAACAGTGTGTGCTGGTGGTCTGGCATGTTTCTGTGGTGGGGAAAAAAAAGTACCAAGGCAAACTGTGTTCAAAGAAGCTGAGTAGAAACACAATATCTAGTATATGTGCTGCCTCTTCAGGAGGTACAAAGAGGAGTAGGGAAAAAAGAATAGTAAAAACGGTGGCTTTATACATTGGACTGTACTCACAGATAAAAAAATAAAGGAAAGAGAAATGTCCCTGTCTTCTTTCCTCAGTTTCTCTTGATACACTGCAGCAACATCAGATGTTTAGAATATTAGGTGAAATCCAGAGGGTGGCTGTTATTTTTAAGCTCACACTGTCCCTTTACAAATGTGAAACCTTCAGTATCTTTACCACTAGATGCAGCAGAGAGTCTCTAAAGATGCACCGAAACAAACACTGTTTTATCTTCATTTTTTGTAGTTTTGGGGTCTATACTAAAATTTTGCTAGCCTATCTTTGCACTTGCTGTAGTCAAAATGAAGATCAAATGCAAAGTGAGATGGAGCATAAGATATAATTCAGCCTGTAAATGGGAGGCTTTGCCCTTCTTTTTACAAGACTTGCAGTTTCCTTCAGCCAGGGATTTCCTGTGGGGCACAGCTAACCCTGCTGCAAAGGAAACTTCCTGCTTTCATTGACTCTTGGTTTCTGAAAAACTAGTACTCGGTGACACCCATGTCAGGAGAATTCGAGTACTTTGCTTGCTAAAAGAAAAGGCTCCCTCTGCTATGCTAGTACAAGTGTAATAATGAGATGTATTTCTTTTTTTCTTTTTTTTTCTTTCAATATGCACAAAGACTGAATCAACACAAGTTCTTATATCATTGCATCTCTACATCCCCCCTTGATATATTGCTTCCCAAGGTAAAAAAGACAGACAGGCTTGGTGCCTTTCCTGCAAACAAGCAAACATCTCTCTGCTGCCCTTGTCAGATTGGTTTGTGCATTGTAGGAGTTGTTGCAGGTGCCGTTAGTTCTGTCTGTGGATCCATGGCTGCAAACTGGCAGCCGCTCCTTCTCTGTGTCCTTGAGGAGAGGTGTGGGGTCAGGCAGCAGATGGTGTTGCAGGTGAAATAAGTTCTCAAGCCTCTCCAGCCATGGCTAGCCCATGGCCAGCACAGCGAATGGGGCAAGTGTCGTGGTCTTAGCCCATGTCACCAGTGCCTCCTGCTTTGCTTTATCGGCCTCGGTTTTAACTTATTTTCCACTGTTGTGGGTAGCCCATTGCTTGTAAATTCATCAGGTCATGATCATTCCAATCATTGCAGTCTTTTAGGTTATCAGTGATTTTGTGAAAGCGAATAGTCTTGACCCATGAAAATGAAGAGAAGATGTGTGGCTCCTTAGTAAAGCATCCAACTGAAACCAAACATTGAGTGTTAGGTCTGCTTGTGCCTTTTTGTAGGTAAGTGTCAAATGACTGCTTTGGTCATTTTGCACAACTTTCAGCATGTAAAGCATATGTGACTTCTCAGGCAGGCATCTTTCCAATTGTTTCACTTGTCGTATTAAAGCTTTTGGTGTAATTGTATCTGTTTTTCTTTTTTTTTTCCCTCTCCTCCTACCCCCCAACCCCCCCTTTTTTTTTTTCCTCCTCAATTCTTGGAAGTTCTCTGTGTCCACAAAGGCCAATGCAAAAAATGAGTCCCAATTTCAGACTATGATGTTTCTCACCTCTGGTTTACACTGAGACTTTGGCTCATTTATCATCTTGATTCTTATTGGTGAGAATGTGTTTCTGGTGCTCATTTTAAGACGATCTGCTGGTCTAATTAGTATTGATATATTTAGCATGTATACATAGTTGTACCTCTTCCTTAGAGCTAACAAATGTCAATAAAAGGCAGCTTAGTTTTAGAAAGAAAAAAAAGGGGGGAGCTTTCTATAAACAGTGCTGTAGTCTTTGTGATGAATTGGGTGTAACCGCGGAGAGTGGCAGAGGTGAAACAGGCTGTCTGTTAAACAGGAAACGAGTGATTAACATTTTTTTGTCCTACTGATCATAATTATTCCTACTGTCTGAAAAAAAATAAACACCCCTTAGTCTCGCTTTGCTATAGTCACAGAATAAAATTTTAAGCTATTAGTCATTCTGGCATTCTATGGATGAACTGCTACTTCATTACTCCAGTTTTTTATTTATTTGTTTTAATAAACTTTGCTTATAATTGTGATTCATGTTCTCCTTGCAATAACGTGCTTGTGCTCTGCATTCAAGCACAGCTTTGCCTCAGACCGTTACTGCTGCTGTGGTGTCTCCATCCCCTATACGGTTGCATTCCTGGTTGCTGCGTTAGAGCCAGCAGTGAATAACTGTAAGAGGGTTACCTGCCCGTCATGAATTGCGGCAGCCTTCCTCGTGGCTTATTGTACTACAGATAATTTTAATGGTTTTAATTCCTTTGATGAAGACATATTAGCAGTGGTGTGTGGTGCTAATCTTCTCTACACTGTCATTTGGTGTGGCACTGGTATATCTGCAGGTGCTCTCTCGCTTACCTGTCTTGAGAAAAAGATGTATTTTTCTTGTATGTGTGATGGCCTATATCCTGTGGGACTGTTTTGAAAGACAGTAATTATATCTCTGAGCTCTGATGGTTTACTAATGGAATCCTTTATCAGCTTTTCTGTGATAGCACCTGGGACTGATGTCAGGGCACCCAGGTTGTGCATGCATCCTCCTGCTTTGCTCTTTCTGCGTTACTGGTGCAATTGCAGCACAGGCTGCTTGCAAAGGCCAGAGGTCTGAGAGCGCTTAAAGAGGGAGGAGAAGAGTTATAAGGGCATCCTGACTTTGAAATGTTCCTCTTCCGTGGGGCCTCAGTGTTGGTCTCCTGTGTCCCTAGTGAAGTTGGAAAATGCTTCTTCATCATAAGGTATATATATACATGTGCATATATAGAGATATAGTCCATATTTGTGGAAAATAGAAATGTTTATTTACAGCTATGGAACCCTTATATTTATTAAAAAACTTGTTTTCCATCTGGTGGAATAGGAAGCTTGTAGCATCAGTTTTGTAAAGGCAGTATTAGGATTTGTCGGGATCACCAAATACATAGTTATCCCTGCTAGCTTTGTTTTTTTTTTTTATCTGTTAGTTATTTCTTCCCTTATTTGCTACACTTCTTAACTTTTGTTTTATCCTGTTTTGTTTTTTTTTAATAGCACTGTGGTGCCTTGTTATTGTTGCCTCTCTTTCAGCCCTGAAAATTTATAGATTTTAGACAAACCTATGGCCTGTCTTGGCTTCCCAGATGATTTTACCACAGAGGGAGGAAGTTCCATTTGACAAATCTCTTTTAAAAATCTCACAATTTTCATATGCATCTTCGTCTGTTGTTTTTCCTAATCAGTGTCACTTAGTTTCCTTGGCTTTGAAATGCTAGCAAATGTTTATATATTTGGTGTATGCTGTGTTGATATAATATCATGCCTGTATTGTGGTTATAGAAATAAATGTAGTTATAAACCAGAGTATTTGCACTGATGTAGGTGATTGTTAACCTGATTGTGGCTCTGTCTCTCTCTTGGAGGTACAGAAAACATAAGGGTGGTCATAAGAAGTTTTGATTGAGGTCATCACATGTGGAACAATATCCACATGTGTGCTTGCCCTGTGCGTACACTGCTCATAATATACTTTACCTGGTTCATGATTTCTATACTCATTCTTTATAAATGCCCATTGTAGGGAAGGTGGACAGGTGTTGCCATCTCATTAGAAATGTCCAAACTGCCATTATGGAAAAGTGCTTCAAAGGAGTCTGCCTAGAACAAAGAGGAGGGTATCTGGGGATAGCAATTGGGAATTACTCAAATACCTGTCGGTAGAGTTGCCAGTTCTGAGATGCAAATATGCATAGCCAGGTCCCTGAAATATCAATGTCTGGAGCTGTGCATGTATTTTCTGTTACTACATGCCATGTTCCAGAGGAGAAAGTTCCAGTGATTGTGAAATCCCGTCCAGTCCCTGGTGCCATGTGTGGCAGCAGGATGCAACCTAGAGGATGGCCAAGCCCATTTGGTGCCCAAAGTTTTTCAGTCTTCTACAGCTATGAGGGAGAAGCATAGGAGAGTATAAATTTGCAGACTTAACTGCAGAATGTGCAGGACTTAGATTAATGCCACTGACGTGTGTTCACAGGAGACCCCCCTCTGTGCAGGAGAGACGTATAGTGACCATATAGTGATAACATACAGTCTGTCCCATTCTTGCACATTCATGCATGGAACAAGGGATGCATTGCTGAAATCTTATCAAATGAAAGAGTCTGTGGAAGTATCTCCATGTTTGGAGATGGCGTTTCATGGGTGGTGGTCTGAGAAAGGCCCTCGCTGTGCCGCCATCTGTAATGAAAACCACAGAGAAACAGTGCAAGGTTCCTCTAGTAAGACTGAAGTGTTTCTGCAGTTTTTCCAGCTGACACTTCTTAACTGTAAAACAGCACAGAACAAAAATGAAGTCAAACAAAAGCACCCCCTCAAGAACAAAGGACCCAAAAAAGCATGACCTGTTTGGGAGGAAATCCTGCCCTTCCACCTTCATGCAGCTGCAGGTGGAAAATTGCCAGCATCTTCTAAAAGTGACACTCTGACCTGAGGCTAAGTGACATGCTTTCTGTCCATGCTCTTATCTGACAATGGAGAAGGTTTCTGAGCTGTAATCAAAGAATGCTACAACTGGGCGGCAAAGATAGGTATTTCATTAGCATTTGAAGCCTCTGACACTGCAGACAGATATGTGGTTGGGTTGGTGAACATTGTAGTATCAGGAACACTATGGAGAG
This sequence comes from Syrrhaptes paradoxus, assembly GCA_013400615.1. NCBI lineage: Eukaryota > Metazoa > Chordata > Aves > Pterocliformes > Pteroclidae > Syrrhaptes > Syrrhaptes paradoxus. The sequence goes on along the minus strand of VZTO01007309.1, from coordinate 98,300 downwards.
AGAAATGCGGCTAAGGCTGTTTCATGAACAAGCGTGCTATCTCTATTGACCAAATGCTTTTGAGTGTCCAACACTAGCTCCAAGGCAAACCCAAGCTCCATGTGCAGCATCAGCATCTGAACTTCTTGTATCTTGTAGTCATTAGCTAAGACAACCAGGATTGTCTTGTACCAGACTGTTGTACCAAAGGAAATTCTGGTACATTGGGAGTTACCAATGGTCTCTTTCCTCCTTAGCCTCCTCACCCTGCCCCTGCAAACTTGTCAGGGTGGTTAGAAACCACAGCAAAGCAGGTGTGGGCAGTTTAACTATTTCAGGCAGACCTGCCTGTTTCACCAGGCATGGTCTAGATGGTCTAGATCTTGGATAGATGCTGTGTATGATGCCACTTGCCACAGGTAGCCCCCCTGCTGTTGCTCTCTGGCTGCTAATGCTGAGGGAACCCTGAGCAAGTGTGCTGGTGAACTTCTGGTCCTTTGCATGCTTTCCTAGAAGGTTTTTTTATTACTTCTTTTTAGAGTGGTGCTTGCCACTGAGGCTCCAAGAGGAGGGTGATTTGAACATCTGGATCTGCAGTAGAGTCTCCATAAACAGACTTTGAGAGACAGGTCTGATGTCCTCTGTAACAGCATATGGATATCCTGGGGTCTTTCCTTCTCTGCTGTAAAGCTTTTGCTTTGGTGTTGTCTCCACAAAGGGACTCTGCTGGTTCTGAATCCTGCTGTAAGCTGTCAGTAGCAGGGCACACTAACACAGCTGGCTCGTATGCACAACCACCACTGATCACAGCAGACACCTCTCAACAGTGATGATGTTAGCTGATGGGTCTCTGAACTTCTCTCCTACCAGTCCTCAACCCTGACTTTTTTACTAAATGAGTTTTTATTGCAATATTTTCCAACTATCAGTTAAAACAGATAAATAAGCAATCTACCTTATATTTTTATTTATTTATTTATTTATTGTGTTTATCTTAGAGGGTCATGGCAGGAGCAGTCTTAAGTGTCGTATTCTCTGAAAGTTTCTCTCCAGCTTCCAAATCTGTTTCAGATATTGTTTGGAGAGATCTGAGAATTACAGTCAGATGCTGTGCCCCAGTCTGTATTTGCAGCCATTTTGGCTGATGGTGCAAGATGACTAGCAGCATGTGTAGACTGTCCGCTTGGATGAGGTGTAGGAAACAGTGGACTGCTGAGATGTCTTCTGAATGAAAAACTGGTAGGCAGTCATTAGGCTGTTACTTTTAATAGTATATTTTTACCTGAGTATTATGGAAGCAGTCTTGCTTTTATGGCCTCACACTTTTTTATGGCTGCATCTGCCTCCAGAGGCCAGCTCCTTCTGCCTTTGTTGTTTGTTAGTGGTGAATCTCTTTTCTGATAAAGCCATGGTGTGCTTTATCACAATGCTACCAGCATATGCACCTAGATAGCAAATCCACTCATTTTTGTAAAATGAGTGTCCACTGTTGCATCCATTCCTTGCTCTTCTCTTTAGTAAAAGAGAAGTAAACTTTAGTAAAGTTTCTCTTTAGTAAAACACCAAAACAATTTACTAAAAAAATAATTAGATACCCCAACTTTAATGTTATAGGGGTATGATTTTTTTCAGCAATTAGTTGGGTTAAACTTAAGTTACATGTTTTAATACGAAAGTCTCGTGTTTAAATGCAGTGTTAGATATCAGCAGAGCTACTTGTATCCAGGGATTAAGTGTCTGAGACATTTATTTCTTTGATTGTTTTAAAACATGAAACAGTTTGAGGTTTTTTGTTGCTTAGAAGAGCAGCGAGCAGGACATTCTTGGAGCAGTGCATTTCAGCTGTAGGAAATGTTGGAAATGCAGCTGAATGATATAAATGTTTAGATTCAAAGGAAAAGTTATTGTCTTCATGAGCTTTATTAGAGGGTATGTGGTCATCGCGTTTAGCAGATACTGGTTTTGCATATTTTGGCTCTTAAATCAGCGAGTAGTGATAAGCAGTTCCCGGTCCACATGCTGAAGTATGGCATGAAGTCAGTTCACAGAGCAAGCAGGAGCGGAGGCTCTCTGCGCTTTATCTCAAAGGTGGAAACTCAATCCCAGGAAACACCCCACAGGTGGCAGCAGCCCTGCTGCTGTCCTGACGAGGTTTTGATAAAATTCCAACACGGGTGCTCTCAGAGCGATCTGGCATGTGTCGCCACTGCGCGGAAAGCCGCCTTAAAATGCGTCTGCTTGCTTTTTTTTATCTTTCAGGCCAGGTTTTGGAAGGCTTTGCTTCCAAGTCTCACCGAAAGCCGGGGCTGAAGGCATCTTGCAGCGTGCCAGGGCCAGCGGTGCCGCCAAGCGCCCCGGCCGCTGACAGCCGCGCCGCTCCTCCGGCTGCCAAGATCCACTGCTGAAACTATACTTTTTTATCAGGTCATGTTTGTGTCTGGCAAAGATTTGTAGACACAACATCATTAACAGCAGTGCATATTTTCACAAGATTTACCTCTTCAACACTTTTTCCAAGTTAGTAAATCATAGCTTCTTTAATGTCCTGCTGGGTGCGTGAAAAACAGGAATTTATGTAACAAGCTCTGGGCCGCAAACCTTTTCCTGTTAGGAAAATTTTTTTTTTTTTTCATTGCTGGCAGAGTTAGGAGACAGCTCTGTTACTCAAAGAGCGACCTCAGATGTCCTCAGTACAATAATACCAGATTATAATATTTTTGATGACTAAGGAATAGCAGCGATTTCTTAAATATTTAACACTTGTGTTGCAGAGAAGAGGTAACTGAGCCTTAGCACGGTATTTTCTCTGCCTGATGTTTTGTGTGTTTGATATGCCTATTTTGATAGTAAACAGTAGGCCTGAGCCAACTGGGTATGTTTACAAAATATAGAAAAAAAAAATGAACGGGTGCAGGAGGTTTTTTAATCAGCAGACTTGCAGAACAACTTTCTTGCGACATTTCTAGAGCTGGACTTGTGTCAGGCAGGGATTCGGCTGTGGCCCTTGAGTGAAAACAGCAGGCTGCACCGGGCTGGCCTCACAAGGCTTCTTGGTTGGCCCTTTGGGCCCTGGGCAAGTCCAAAGATGGAGTTTTGGGCTTACCCGCCTGACATGTTAGCTGCACCTGGTTAAAATAAAATGTCAAGGCCTTCCCTAACACCCTGTAGCTAGATCCAGGATGAGATTTTGATTGCAGGGTTACCTGCAGTGAAGAGATACAGCCCTATGTTGATTAGTTAATGTGAGAATGGCTTCCTTTCAAAATTGAATAAGGAAATGCTCAAATTGTTGCTGGTGTTTGTTTAACTGGGATACTTTTTGAAATATGGTTCTTTAGAGGGGAAGGAGAGGTTGGAAAGGCTTCTGAGGTTAGGCACGTGGTTTGACTCCTTGCTGTGCTGGTTGACCAGTGGGCTGCCACGAGGCCATGTTCTGCCATCTGCTGCTGTCAAAGAGTGCCTTGTGCCCCTGTTCGGGAGGAAAAAGGTAGGAAAGCAGGAAAAACAGAACAGGGTTTTTGTAGGTCTGGCAGCCAGTGTTTTGGTATAATTGGCTTACTGGCCTGCTGGTCAAGAGCAGCCTTACTACTGCTTTTTAGAAACAGTCTTTACATTTTTGCTCCCTCGAGTTTTTCTTTAGACAACTTGCAAAAAATGACTGTAAATGGAAGGCAGGTACTGCTTCACTGATTTCTCTGCCATTGAGTTCTTATTTCTGTTTTACCCATTTCATGTATTGTTTTGTGCTTCCCTCCTAGTTGTTCTGTATGAATTAACAGTCCTACTGCAGACCATGGCTCCCCATGTAGACTGTTCTACTGTCCCACTCTCCTACCAACATCTGTGACTGTCTATTTCAGCACTCTTGGAACTTGTGGCCTTTTGTTAGCAGTTATGTCAAAATATAAGAGAGCTTTTCTGTTGATATTATGGTCTTTACATGTGCTCAGCAGAAAATTACATGAGGAAAAAAATGCTTATCTACAGCATGGTTATGCAAAGGGTAGTCTTTTGTTAACAGGACATGTGGGCTTGGATTTTGGAATTTTGAATATTTATTCTTTTTTTTTTTTAAGAACAAAACATGAAACTTTACTCATGGCTGAGGAGATAGTGAGGAGCTTCAGTACCTCTGGTTGGTCTTGGCACAAGATATCTTGTGCCCTCAGGTATTAGAAGAGTCAATTTTACATATTAAATTGTTAATTTTGAAAGAGAAGGAAGGTTTTAAGACTGAGGTTTTAAATGCAGTTTTGTCGATACTGTTTGCATTCCCTTCTCCCTTACAATTTCTTAGGCAATTTGTGTTGCTTATTTATGAAAAAGAGAAGTTAATCCTCAACTGGTTTTCTATATGAGTTTTCTTACATAACACAAGTAATATAAAACTCACTAATGTTCAGTGGCAGTATTCACAGACTGGCATGTTTGCAGGGTTTAGAGATGTGCATGATGAGATGCCATTACAAGGATCATAGAACAGGATCTAGTGTTTATGAACTTTGTGAATAATAATAATAATAATAATAATAATAATAATAATAATAATATCAAAATGCAATCACGTTCAGCTTATAGAAGTGAAGCTGATAATGAGATCTTCGGTCATCTTCTTGGTCTTCGGATATATTTAGTCTCCTTTAGGAGGAATCTGTATTTCAGAGCAGCTCCTTCAGTATTTTATTTAACTTTTTATAATGTCAGATATGATTGGGCCACATGACAGACAAATTGACATGACAACTCTCTGCAAGCTCATTTCAGCCAGTTCTGAATGGTGAGCTGATAAAAAATGTTTCTGGACTGGCGTGTTTTCTCATTTCATGATTACCCCACATTTTCTAACAAAATGAGAGTATGGTTGCAAAGACAAATATTAGTATGCCATAAAGCAATCATGTTTGCTCCATTTCTTACACCTTATTTTGTTTTTCAGAATTCAATCCGTCACAACCTGTCTCTGCACAGCAAGTTCATCAGAGTGCAAAATGAGGGAACAGGGAAGAGTTCCTGGTGGATGCTCAATCCTGAAGGAGGAAAGAGTGGCAAATCTCCTAGGAGGCGGGCAGCGTCCATGGATAACAACAGCAAATTTGCCAAAAGCAGAGGCAGAGCTGCCAAGAAAAAAGCATCCCTTCAGTCTGGTCAAGAGGGGAATGGTGACAGTCCTGGATCACAGTTCTCGAAGTGGCCTGCAAGCCCCAGCTCGCACAGTAATGATGACTTTGATAACTGGAGTACATTTCGACCTAGAACTAGCTCTAACGCTAGTACGATTAGTGGAAGACTTTCTCCTATTTTGCCAGAGCAAGATGATCTTGGAGATGGGGATGTGCACTCCATGGTATACCCATCATCAGCCACCAAAATGACTTCTACTCTACCCAGCCTTTCAGAGATGAGTAATTCTGAGAACATGGAAAATCTTTTGGATAACCTTAACCTTTTGTCACCTAATACATCAATGACTGTATCAACACAGTCTTCATCTGCTACCCTGATGCAGCAAACACCAGGTTACTCGTTCGCATCCTCGACCACAAGTATAGGTTCACCAAATCCAGACTACAGGAAATTTACGTATGCTCAAGCTAGCATGAACTCTTTGCCCCAGATTCCTATGCAGACTCTTCAAGACAGTAAATCAAGCTATGGATCGATGAGCCAATACAACTGTCCTGCAGGACTTCTGAAGGAGTTACTGACTTCCGATTCTCCGCCGCACAATGATATCTTGGCATCAGTAGACACTGGTGTTTCCCAGTCTGGTGGCAGGGCGCTGGGCCAAAGTGTGCTCATGGTTGCTAACTCGGTGATGCCAACTTATGGCAGTCAACCACCCCACAACAAAATGATGAACCCTAACACCCGCCCTCACCAAGGACATAACCAGCCAACACCCGCAGTTAATGGTCGTGCCTTGTCCCACACAGTGAACACCATGTCACATACTTCAGGTCTAAATCGCTTGTCGACAGTGAAGACTTCGTTACAAGTGCCTATGAGTCACCCAATGCAGATGAATGCTATGAACCCGTATGCCCCTGTTAACAGTTGCAATGGCTACGGAAGGGTGGGAATTGTTTCCCTCCACCAGGAGAAGCTTCCCAGTGACTTAGATGACATGTTAATTGAACGGTTGGACTGTGACATGGAGTCAATTATCCGTAATGACCTTATGGATGGAGAAACATTAGATTTTAACTTTGACAGTGTATTGCCTAACCAAAGTTTTCAGCACAGCGTAAAGACAACCACACACAGTTGGGTGTCAGGCTAGGATGTAGTAGGAGGTAAGGTGTGCTTTTTATGATAAATCTGAAAAACAACTAAAGAGAAAAGAGATCTCAAAATGCTTAAAATCTGTGTGGTCTTCTGTGTTGGCATGTGAAGTGCCTCTATTACAGCCAGTCACTTTCCAGTCCTTTATTAGTTTGCAAATCAATTTTTTGTTGGTGCATTAGGATTGTCATGTACCAACTTCTGTTGCTTCATGTGGAACACTAAAGTTTTGCCATTAATGTTCTAAACTAAAAACTACCTGGTAACTAGCAATTGATGAGTAAATTTTTTTCAAATTTAAGTTATCTTTAGGCTAGTTTGAGCATATTTTAATAGATTTAATATTTTGGTGTGAATGTTAATTTGTTCTTTTTGTTGTTTGTTTGTTTGTTTGTTTTTCTTCCTAGGCTATGGTTAAATTCTCCAGACTTGTCTGACAGCAGGAACTGAGAAAAGCAGTACAAAGATGGCCTTCACCTTCCTTTTTAATTTTCTTGACAAAGCTGTGCGCATGCACTAGTTTTTTTTGAGTCTTTTTTTTTTTTCTTTTTTCTTCTTTTCGTCAGAGTTGGCAGCAGACAGAGTATTTTCCTGTACAGGATGTTTGCCCGAGTTTTGCAGGTTATGTGCTGCTGTAGATAAGAACTGTGCCATTGGAAATTTCATTACTCTGAAGTGCCAAATTCACTACACCATATAATCACAGCAAGAACTCTTATTTACATCATGTTGTGCTTTCGGTTTTGTACAGTTTGATCTGTAGAAGAAGAATTGTTTTTTAAGACTATCTGTTTTGGTCCAAGAAAAGTTTATAAAGTTTTGTAAGAATACTGTGATGATCTCATGCCCTAAGTAAGTTTAACCTTTGTTGATGTTACCTGTGTTCTGATGAATTGAGATAACTGTGGACTTGCCTTGCAGCAGTATGAACTGTGTTATTTTACTCAAGATTGCCACACATTTCATATGGGAACAGAATAGCCTGTTAAATATGATCCTACTAAACTGACTGACTATTCAAAGAAAACAATAGGTTAAATGACACTTGATAAGTTACCTGTATTCGTGTAAATTTATGTAAGAATATATCTGGATTTCTTTGTCAGACTAATGACTTTATCGTTGGACTTAAGATAATTTTTGGAATACTTTCCAAGCTATTTTTATTATAATTAAAGTCTACTTTTGTTACAGAGGCAATTTAAAAAAAAAAAATCTGAGATCTGGCAGCATTCGTAACCTCTTCATTTTGTACAGTATTTTAACTGGATTAAGTACAGGTTTTTATAAATTTCCATAGCACTTGGGAGTGCTAATAAAGGAAAGACTTAATAAGTATCTTGAATACAAAACATTTCTGCCCCTTTTTTTGTTGTGTGATGTATAAATATAGACAACTTTATGTTTAGGAAATATTTAATCAGTTTTATATATGCATTTTTAGAAATGTCATCTGCTTCTACTATCATTTTAACTCTGACTACCACAAAGTGTTAAGTATTCATTGTTAGATGCTTGTACAATGCTTCACATTTATATTTATTTCATGGAGGTCTCATAATGTTTGTGCACTCAAGAGCAGGACCTTTTGTAGAAAATTCGTAATTTTAGAAAAATTAATGTCAAAACTGTCACTTGTCTTAATTAGCATGAGTTTTAGGGTTTGTCAGTGTTTCTGCTGTAATGCAGTATGTTTGAAGAGGCAAAAGTGCTACTTTTCAGTGGGAGGCTAAAACTTTTGTGACCCCATATTACAGGACAAAACATTACTTTAAAAAAAAAAATAAGAAAGATAAAGTAAGTGGCAAAGTTATACAAATACATGAGCTTTAGGGTAGGGGAAAGCATTAATGTGAGAGGCCTTGTTCCTGTGGAAAAACCCGCTCTTGTTGGCATGGGCACACTGACAGCTACCTAACCATTTTCAGGATTGGGTCTTGGATTAATGTTTTCTGATTTTTTTTTTT